>RJWJ010000964.1:62088-160021 GCA_004363605.1 Indri indri | reverse complement strand
TCAAAAGAAGACAGAATAATGGCCAAAAAACATATGAAAAAATGCTCAACATCTCTAATCATCAGGGAAATGCAAATCAAAACCACAATGAGATATCACTTCTCTCCAGTGAGACTGGCCTTTATCAAAAAGTCCCAAAACAATAAATGTTGGCGTGGATGCGGAGAGATAGGAACACTCATACACTGCTGGTGGGACTACAAACTAGTGCAACCTCTGTGGAAAGCAATATGGAGATACCTTAAAGAGATACAAGTAGAAGTACCATTCAATCCAGGAATCCCATTACTGGGCATCTACCCAAAAGATCAAATGATACTCTATAAGAAAGACACCTGCACCTGAATGTTTATAGCAGTACAACTCACAATTGCAAAGATGTAGAAACAACCCAAGTGCCCATCAATGCATGAGTGTATTAATAAAATGTGGTATATGTATACCATGGAGTACTATTCAGCTTTAAGAAACAACGGTAATATAGCACTTCTTGTATACTCCTGGATACAGCTGGAACGCATTCTACTAAGCGAAGTATCCCAAGATTGAAAAATCAAGCACCATATGTACTCACCATCAAACTGGTATTAACTGATCAACACATAAGTGTATGTATAAGAATAACATCTATTGAATGTTGGGGAGGGGGAGGGAGGAGGGGGAGGAGGGGACGGGTATATGCATACACAACGCGTTCAATGCGCACCATCTGAGAGATGGACATGCTTGGAACTCGGACTCGGGGGGAAGGGGCGGTAAGGGCAACATACGTAACCTAAACATCTGTACCCCCATAATATGCTGAAATAAAAAAAAAGAAATATGATAATATCAATAAAACCTTCTTGGAGAGAAAGATATGCCCTAAGAGAAAATCAAGTGTCAGAAAGCTGTCTTCTGAACATCTGTTCAACAGTATTTTGAAGTTGTGTTAGTAGGTGCATTTATACCTTGGATTGTTGTGTTCTCGTGATTTTACTTTTAGTAATGCTCCTTGTCTTGAAGTTTCATTTTCTTGATAAAAATACAGGGATACTTTATGATTATTGATTCCTTGGTATAACTTTTTCTATTCTCTTACTGTCAACCTATATGTTTCATATCTGTAACACATGCTTAATAATGTATCCCTTGTAAAAACATACATTTTGGGGGTATTTTTGTAATCTAGTCTGATAATCTCTATCTTTATACGGATTGTTTAGTCCACTTACATTTAATGCAAATATTTTAGAGTTTTAAGTCTACCATTTTGCTATTTGTACCACTTTTATTTAGTACTTTGTTTCACCTTTCTGCCTTTTTTTCCTGGTTTCTGTGGCAGAAGCAATTGTTATTCATGACTTTCTGTATATCATAAATAGATTTTTTGGCATTGTAATGAGTATTTTGTGCCCCCATAATATCCTGACATTAAAAAAACTAAAAAAAACTTTAAATTTTCTCAGTGATATTATATTTGTCTTTTAATATTATTCAGTGAATCCCCTATTCAAGCACTATTATTTCTTAAGAAGAAGAAAGTTATTGATTTCCCATTGATCAAATCTTTCATAATTATTGAACTGAGAAAAATTCTCCTGTTCCTCCTAGTGTCCATGTAAAGCCAATTGCTCTCTTCTGAGATCCCAAGTTCAGATTCTTTCCTAGGGTTTATGCTGCATCTACATTTTCTTTCTCCTTTCTTTCTTTCTCTCCTTTCTTTCTTTATTTCTTTCTTTCTTTTTTTCTTGGAAGTTGCAGGGAGAGGCCATATCTTTACTTAATGGACATCTGTTGAAGTCTACAAAAAAACCAAAAATATTTTATTTTAAAAACACAATCAAAAACATTATTATTAAACATTTTAGTTTAATAATATTCTTGTGGATCAGATACAGAAATTTGAGATGTATAGTAATGAAGGGAGGTGGTTCTATAAGCAACTCAGCAATTCCATACGTAGTGTAGATTAGCATCTACCTGAGCAGAGTCCTGTAGCTGAATGCCACAGGGCTTCTATTTAGGTATGCCCCATTTGTTTTATTTTTAAATTGAAAAATTAAATCAATACATTAAAATCATGTTTTTCTCACCTGTAGGGAATCTACCTGTATTTTAGGGGCATGATATAATGCTACTTTAAAGAAATAACTTTTCTTTTTTTTTGTAAGTAGCATTGAACCTGATTCTAAAATAAATGTAAGTACTTTTCCCCTCACCACACTCATCTCCATTCCCACTGGTGCCCTTGGTTTTTGGGTTCAAGATTCAAAATTACCTCAATACTTAGAAAAAGGAATTGGTATTGACCAGATAAAATGTAAGTAGAAAGATATAAAATTTGATATCTAAGAAATTAGCTATATAAATATTTTTACAAAATGTGTAGGAGTATATTTCTACAGAGAAATATGTAAAATACACTTGCATACACACACGCACACACACACAGTAGAAAACATATTAGAAATATCTGAGAACTGTAGTTTTACCCAAAAAAAATAATTGATTTGTAATAAAAACAAAACATGGTATTTAAGAATTAAAAAAAATCCTAATTGTTAAACTGCACACATAAAAGCATACATAAAGTTCAGATTCTGTGAGAGTATCTGGGGATACCTGGAGTGTTTTAACTGCTCTATGATTTTTATTTTATTGCAAAGTAGAAAGTAAATAGAAAAGTAAGACTTGGATAGTTAAGACTATGAAAACTATGACATACAGAGAATAATTGGGGAAAACAAGAATGCTGATTATGAAGAACAATAAACTTATAGAGCACATGAAATCATTGGAGGCCATATGGACAGTGTTTATATAGAAGATATAGAAAATTTTTTTCTTACTTTAGATGAGAAGTGCTTTGTCAGATTTTTCATTAAAGTATCCTTAATGATATTTGTCAGATTTCTTTGAAAACTCATATTTCATTTAAAAATATTATCCAAATGTTGCAGTCTATTCCATAATGTGTTTGTGTTGAGATCACGTAAAATATTTTCTCCTTCTCTTCATACCTTCAGGGAAGAGCATTTATATTTATTCTGTGCCATCATACATTCTCTGGAGTACACAAGTTTATCTAGGTATCCATATTACAGGTTGAGATGAAACCAATGGGCATAAATTCCTAAGAAATACATTTCTAATTTATTATTTTAAAAGACCTTTCAAAAACAAAACCTAAAATATAACTTTCTAAATATTGATCATGTTGTCTTGAAAATTTGCAAATGAGAGCCCTGAACCCGAATAGCCATCTTCACATTTTTTTAGATCAGTTGTAGAAAGATGCCTACAGTAGGTTGAGGCTGGACTAGATAATTCATGAATTCTTTGAGTCCGTGATAGCTTTATGGTTACAGATTACATATGGTACCCAGAGGAAGTTAAAAAAAAGATGTGAAAAACAAGAAACTTGAAAAATATTCAAATCAATTTAATATTAAATATTACGATTTTAGGTTGGACACAGTGGCTCATGCCTGTAATCCTAGCACTTTGAGAGGGTGAGGTGGGAGGACTTCTTGAGGCCAGGAGTTTAAGACCAGCCTGGGCAACACAGTGAGACCCCATCTCTATAGAAAATTAAAAAATTACCTGGGCATGTTGGCATGTGTCTATAGTCCCAGCTACTTGGGAAGCTGAGGCAGGAGTATCACTTGGTCTCAGGAGTTTGAGGTTGCAGTAAGCTGTGATGACTCCATTGCATTCTAGCCTGAGCAACAGAGTGAGACCCTGTCACACATAAAAAAAATAAATAAATAAAAATGAAAATAAAATAAAACAGAATTTTAGCCTGAAGGAATGAAAATGTCAGGTGATAAATAGCAGTGGAGACTTCAAGGTAGCCCACGAAAATGGCTATTAAATTTAAATTAAATTATTCAAATATTATTAAATTTGAATCCCTCCACACATTCTTAAAAAAAAAAAACTATATAGATCAGTAAAAGAAATAACAACAACCCACATAAACCACGATGTCAGCCAAAGCAGAAAAAAATAATGCTCCAACTTCAAATTACTTGTAAGTAGAAAAATATAAACCAAATTTCATCAGAGCAATCAACTTAAGCTCCTGCCACAAGTCTTTTTGGATAGTGAGCAATTCCCCGGCCCTACCTTGCCAAAGTATGCAAAAGAGAGGAGGGGACAGAGGATCAAGATTAAACCTGAAAATTATAAAGCTGTCTGTTAAACTCTTGGGTCAAATGGAAAATACAAAGGGAAATTACAGAATTTCTAACAAATAAGAGAAATGAGAATATTGCATGTCTTAATTTATGGGATACATTTAAAGCAGTTATCAGAGAAAAATCCATAGAACCAAACATTTTTATTCGTGAAATAGTGAAAATA
The DNA here is from genome assembly GCA_004363605.1 of Indri indri. Lineage (NCBI taxonomy): Eukaryota > Metazoa > Chordata > Mammalia > Primates > Indriidae > Indri > Indri indri. The sequence continues at coordinate 155,674 of RJWJ010000964.1, read as the reverse complement.
TATAAATTCTCAGCTGAAAAAGTTAAGGAAAAAGCCCTTAGCAAAATAAAGAAAATAAACAATCAAAGAAAGAAATAGTAAAGATAAAAATAGGAATTAATGAGGTATTGAAAACCAGTAGATCTAAGATATTATTAACGTATTAAAATTATGTTTTTTCAAAAAAATTGATAAATAGAAGACACACCAGCTAACTCACTCAAGGGAAAAAAGGGAGAAAGAATATACACACATGCACACATACACACACACACACACACACACACACACACACACAAAGAGATGGTAAGGGTGAAATAAACATTGAAATAGAGGAAATTTTAAAAATCAAGACATAATAATATCAAGGGTGATTGTTTTTTATACTTCTAGGCCAACAAATTTGAAACCTTACATGTATAATTTTCAATGAAAATTCTATTTACTAAAATTGAACTCACAGAAGACAAAGCTTAGAGAACAGTAGGAAAATTTAGATCGACTGAATGTCCAGGGGAAAAGAACAAAGAAAATGTAAAAATAATATAACAAGATAGTTGACATCAAAGGGAAACTAACAAATAAATTTTAAAAATTGAAAAAAGTATAAACTATGATGTTACCAATAATACTAACTATGCTAGTAATGACAATAAATATATTCGTTAATATAAAATTCTCATATTAGGTTTTAAACCAAGCTCCATTTATAAGAGATACTTAAAAGTGAATAAACAAAAGTGCTTTAATAGAAAAATAGAAGCGATATATCAGGCAAATATAAACAGAAGGAAATTAAGCATATCTCCACTGCTACTCACTAAAATTGATATTAGTTATGTTGTATTTATAGGATACAAGAATGATTTAGTATTTTCAAACTATTAATATGTCAAATTAATTGATCTAAAAGGGTAAACAAAAAAGAGTTTCCAAATACATTCCTCGTCTTAAAAAAGTCTTAGCAAACTAGATACTTGGACATTAAAAAGTTGTCTATTTTAAACCAGAAGACAATATAATACATAATAATGATATGCTCCCAGAGAGTTCACTAAGTGAGACAAGAATACCTATTATTATCATCATCATTTTATGTTATTCTGGAAGTTCTCATCTATTATTATCATCATCATTTTATGTTATTCTGGAAGTTCTCATTAATGCACTGAGGTAGAAAACCATAATAATTAAAATACCTATGGAAAGGAAAACACAGAATTCTCACAATTACAGGTTATTAGAGCTGGAAATTCCAATAAAATAAAATGCTAATCAAATTGAAAGACAGCTCAGATATATGGCCAGATTAAAAACTACATGGAAATTAGTCACCTTCTTATAAACCTGAAATAACTATTTAGAAAATCTTATCTGAAAAGTAGCAAATATATAAAGCATGCAGGAGTGAATTTCTCAAAATGTAGCTAAAACAAAAGTTGGCTGAATGATACAAAGGAAATTTTAATAAATGGAATATAATGCTGTGGTAAGGATTTATAAAGAAGCGGATCTCTCCAAATTTATTTATCCAGTGAATATAATTCTGAAAAAATCTAAGCATGAATTTTTAAATGGGCAAAGGACTTGAATAAACATTCTCCAAAAATGACATAAAAATGGCCAGTGGGTATTTGAAGAGATATATTAGAGATACTGAAGATCAGTAATCATCAGGAAAATGCAAATCAAAACAATTAGATCTCACCTCATACCTGTTAGGATGCCTATTACCAAAAAACAAAAGATAACAAGGATTAGCAAAGATGTGGAGAAATTGAAATCTTTTTACACTGCTGGTGGGAATGTAAAATGAAGCAGCCTCTGTGAAAAACAGTATGGAGTTTACTCAAAAAAATTAAAAATAGAACTACAATACTGTATGATTCACTTCTGGGTATATATCTAAAGAACATAAAATCACTATCTCAAAGAAATATATGCATTCCATGTGTTCTATGCAACATTTTTCATAATAGCCAAAATATGAAAACAACCTAAATGCCCACTGATGCACGAATGGATAAAGAAAATGTGGTAGATACGTACAATGAAATATTATTCAGCATTAAGAAAGAAGGAAATCCTGTCATATGCAACAACATGGATGAAGCTGGAGGACATTATGATAGTGAAAAAAGCTAACCACAGCAGGCCAAATACTGAATGATTCCACTTGTATGATCAGGGAGTACGGGAGGGGGAAATGGGGAGTTGTTCAATGGGTATAAAGTTTCATTTGTGGCTGGGTGTGGTGGCTCATCCCTGTAATCCCAGTGCTTTGGGGGGACAAAGAAGGAGGATCACTTCAGGCCAGGAGTTCGAGGCCAGCCTGGGCAACATAGCGAGATCTTGTCTCTACAGAAAATAAAAAAAAAAAAAAACAGCTGAGTGCAGTGGTATGTGCCTGTAGTCTTAGCTACTTGGGTGGCTGAAGCAGGAAGATGTCTTGAACCCAGGAATTTGAGGCTGCAGTGAGCTATGATTGTGCCACTGTACTCCAGCCTGGGCAAGACCTGTCTCAAAAACAAAACAAAACAAAACAAAACAAAACAAAACAAAACAAGTGTTAAACCAAAAAGTTTCAGTTGAGCATGATGAATAAGTCCTAGAGATCTTCTGTATAGCATAATGATTATCGTTAATATTGTATTGTCACTTAACCTTTTGTTAAGAGGGTGGATCTCATGTTATGTATTTTTACTACAACACAAACAAAGTGGTACAACAAAACATTGGGAGGTGATGGGTATGTTTATTACCTTGATTATAGCGATAGTTTCACAGGTGTATGCATATGTTCAAAGTCAAAAAATTGTATACATTAAATATGTGCACTTTTATGTATATCAATTATACATTGATAAAATTGTTAAAAATTCTAAGTGTAATATTTTATCTTTTTAAATTTCAGAATATTACAGGGCTACAAAAGTTTTGGTTACATAAATTGCTTTTGTAAAGTTTGAGCAAAAGTTATGAGTTTGCCTATCACCCAGAGTGTGCATTGTACCCATTAGATGTGAATTTACCCATCTCCCCCACTCCCACCTGCTTGATTTCCATTGAGTTTTACTACCATACGTGTATATGAGTGTTGATTGATTGGTCCCAATTTAATAGTGAGTATATATGGTGCTTGTTTTTCCATTCTTGCAATACTTCACTCAGAAGAATGGTCTCCAGTTACATCCAGGTTGTTACGAAAGGTATTAATTCACCATTTTTTATGGCTCAGTAGTACTCCATGGTGTATACAGACACACACACACACACACACACACACACACACACACACACACACCACATTTTATTAATCCACTCAGGTATTGATGGGCACTTCGGTTAATTCCACATCTTTGCAATTGTGAATTGTGCTGCAATAAACATTCAAGTGCAAGTGTCTTTTTGATAAAATGACCTTTTTTTCCCGTGGGATAAATACCCAATAATGGAATTGCTGGATCAAATGGTAGTTCTACTTTTAGTTCTTTGAGGTATCTCCACGCTACTTTCCATAGAGGTTGTACTATTTTGCAGTCCCACCAACAGTGTATAAGTGTTCCTTTCTCTCTGCATCCACACCAGCATCTGTTGCTTTGGGACTTTTTTATAAAAGCCATTCTAAGTGGAGTTAGGTTGTATCTCATTGTGGTTTTGATTTGCATTTCCCTGATGATTAGAGATGTTGAGCATTTTTTTCATATGTTCATTGGCCACTAGTTTATCTTCTTTTGAAAAGTTTATGTTCCTGTATTTTGCCCACTTTTTAATGGGGTTGTTTAATTTTTTCTTGCTTATTTGCTTGAGTTCTTTGTAGACTCCAGTTATTAGCCTATTACCAGATGTATAGCATGCAAATATTTTCTAAGTTCTAAGTGGGAATGATTTCAATTTTTCCCTGTTCAGTATAATGTTGGCTGTGAGTTTGTCATATATGGGTTTTACAATTCTGAGGCATGTTACATCTATGCCTATTTTGTCAAGAGTTCTTATTATAAAAGGCTACTGAATTTTGTCAAATGTTTTTTGTACATCTATTGAGAGGATCATGTGGTCTTCTTTTTTTGCTTTTATTTATGTGATGAATTACAATTATAGATTTTTGCATGTTGAACCATCCCTACCTCTCTGGGATGAAGCCCACTTGGTAATGGTGGATTATTTTTTTGATGTGAGGCTGAATTCGGTTTGCTAGGACTTTATTGAAAATTTTTGCATCTATATTCACAAATGATATTGGTCTGCAGTTTTCCTTTTGTGATGTGTTCTTTCCTGACTTTGGTATCAATGTGATATAGGCTTCGTAGAATGAGTTGGGAAGAATTCCTTCCTTCTTGATGTTATGAAATAATTCCTACAGTATGGGTATGAATTCTTCTTTATAGGTCTGGTAAAATTTATCTGTGAAACCATCTGGTCCAGGAATTTTTTTCGTTGAGAAATTTTTTATTGCTGCTTAACTTTGTTACTTGTTATTGGTCTGTTTCAAGATCCATTTCTTCTGATTTAGCCTATGGAGGTTGTGTGCTTCCAAAAATTTGTCTATTTCCTCAGCATTTTCAAGTTTATGCACATAGAAACTTTTATAGTATTCAGAGATAACATTTTGTATTTCTGTGATATCAGTAGTAATATCTCCTTCTTCATTTTTAATTGAGTTTATTAGAGTCCTTTCTTTTCTCTTTCTGGTTAATGAATTTGGAGGCCTGTCAATTTTGTTTTTCTTTTCAAAGAACCAACTCTCTCTTTCATTAATCTTCTGTATAATTCTTTTGTTATTAATTTCATTTAGTGCTACTCTGACCGTAGTTATTTCTTTTGTTCTGCTGGGTTTGGGATTGGTTTGCTCTTCTTTTTTCAATTCCTTGAGATGATTCATTAGATTGTTGATTTCTGATCTTTCTTTTACATGCAGGCATTTGAGGCTATTAATTTTCCTCTTGGGACTGCTTTTGTTGAATCCCACAGATGTTGATAATTTGTGTCCCCTTTGTCATTCAGTTCAAAGAACCTTTTGATTTTCATCTTAATTTCTTCCTTGACCCAACTATCATTCAGCAGTAGGTTGTTTAATTTCTGTGACTTTGTGCAGACTTGACTGTTTCTGCTGGAATTGATTTCTAATTTTATTCCACTATGGTCTGAGAAGATGCATGGTATAATTTATGTTTTTTAAAATTTTTTGAGACATATTTTGTGGCCTAGGATGTCACCAATCTTGGAGAATGTTCTATGAGCCAATGAGAACATGTATTTCATGTTTTTTGGGTAGGATGTTCTGTAAATAACTCTTAGGCCCATTTGTTCTAGAGTCCCATTTAAATCCATTGTTTCTTTGTTTATTTTCTCCTTGGAGGATCTGTCCCTTTCTGTCAACGGGGAACGGGGTGTCAAATTCCCTGGCTGTTATAATACTGCTGTTTGTTGTTTTGTTTAGATCAGGTAGGGTTTGCTTTATGAATCTGGGTGTACTGTTAGGTGCATAAATATTTAGGATTGTTATGTCTTCTTGTTGAATTGTTCTCTTCACCATTATATAATGACCATATTTATCTTTCTTTACTTTTGATGATTTGAAGTTTATGTTATCTGATACAAGCTTTCTTTTGGTTTTCATTTGCATGGAATATTGTTTTATATCCCTTCATCTTGAGTCTGAATGGGTCCTTGTGGGTTAGATGTGTTTCCTGCAGAAAGCAGATACTTGGCTTTTATTTATTTATTCATTCATCCAGCCTATGTCTCTTGAGTGGGGAGTTTAAGACACTCATATTTATTAAAAGAATTCATAAGTGGGGTGGGTTTCTGTTTATCCTGTTGAGTAGAACTTTATTGCTTTGTTTTATCTCTTGAGCCGTTGTGGTATCTGGACTCTTACCATTAGCTTGTGGGTGATTTTACACTGCTGGCAATCTATTGTGCTGATCCATGTATAATGCAGTTCTGAGTGCTTCATGCAGTGCAGGTCTGGTCTTGACAAATTCCCTCAGTATTTGCTTGTCTGAGAAATATCTCTTATTTCTCCCTCATATAAGAAACTTAGTTTTACAGGATACGGAATTCTAGGCTGGCCATTATTCTGTTTGAGAAGATGGAGAATGGGGCCCCAATCCCTTCTGGCTTACAAGATCTCAATTGAGAAATCTGCAGTCTGTTTGATGGGTTTTCATTTGTAAATCACCTGATTCTTTTGCCTTACAGCTTGTAGAAGTGCTTCTTTCATGTTTACTTTGCCCAGTCTGATGACTGTGTGTGGTGGTGATTGCCTATTCACAACTAATCTCCCAGGAGTCCTTTGAGCTTCTTATACCTGAATATCTAGATTTCTATCAAGGCCAGGGAAATTTTTCTCAATTTTTCCCTCAAATAGTTTTTCTAACCCTTGTATATTTTCTTCTTTGACCTCAGAGATGACTTTGATTCTTGTGTTTGTTCTCTTAACATAATCCCATATTTCTTGTAGGCCTTGTTTTTTCCTATTTCTATATTCTGTCTCTTTGATTGACTTGTTTAACTCAAAGGTGTTGTCTTCAAGCTCTGAGATTCTTTTTCTGCCTGACCTACCCTATTCTTAAGGCTATTGTGTTTTGTATGTCCTTGAATGAGTTTTTCATTTCTAGAAGTGGCGTTTGATTTTTTTAATAATTTGATTTCATTAATGAATTTTTCATTCATTTCCTGCATTGTTTTTGTGTTGAGTTTCTAGTTTTCGCCTGTATTTCATTGAGCTTCCTTACAATCTATATGTGAAGTTCTTTATCTGTCATCTCAATCTTTTCATTTTGGTTGGTATCCACTAGTAAAAAGTTTTTGTTTTCTTTTGAGGGTATCCTTTTGCTCTGATTTTTCATGTTTTTGGAGTTCTTTCACTGATTCTTTCTCATCTTGCCTCTCGGTTGAGACCTGGGTGTGTTAGACCTTACTTATGGGACTGTCTCTGGGTCCCCAAAGATCAATCCCTAAGCATGTCAGGGAGAGGAGTGCTGGTCCTGAGTTGTCTGTGGGGTGTTCTAGCAGGTTTGTTGCAGGTAACCTCTTGGGTTACCTCTGATCTGCTGTCTTCACCTCTTTCCAACAGCATGTAGTAAGTTAGGTCCCGCAGCTTAATCTCTCAGATGGTGGGTGGTACTTGTGAGTATAAATGAGGTTTTCCCTGTTTGCTTGAGTTGGCAGGCATTATCCTTTGCTATGGGGTTGTTCCCCCTTTCACTGATTGAAGTTTGCGTGGAAGAGCCAGCTGCCAAGATTGTCTTTTGTGCCCATGGTAAACTCTGGTCCCCCTGGTGGGGCACACAATGTCCCAAGCTTTAGGAGGGACCCTGTACCTCCCAGGGGGTCATTTGGTCTCTATTCCCCCTGAGGTGGGGGGAGGAGCAAGACAAATTGTGGCTGGATTGTGAGAGCCTGAGAGACTTTGGAAAGCCTAAGTGGGGCTCAAAAATTGCTTATCCAGCTGCTAAGGGGAGCCACTGATAAGAAGCTCAGTGCAACCTCTCCCAACCAGGGAGGCTGTTCCCACTGTGGGGGCCTAAATGCTTGGGTGCTAAGGCCCTGGGCCAGGCTTTTTCCACCCTTTACCACTAGCACAGTTTGTCTGTGGGTCAGGTGAGCACCCTCCCTATTCACTTCCTGGAACTCCATAGCACTCTCCCATCAGATCAGTCTGTGTGAGTTCCCTTACTGCCCAAGACCAGCTCTTGAACTACCCCTCAGTCTGTGTGTCTGACCCACTAGCGTGCAACTCCATGGGGCACTGGTCAGTAATGAGGCCTCCAATTTTGCACACCTGTTCCACTATAAGATCCCAAGGGGAGAGAAGTAGGCTCTCTCCTTACTTGCCCCTACAAAGGGCATGCATCTACCGGGTCATGTTCCACAGGAGAGAAGCAGCCACTCACAAGTTTCTTGGCTCAAGGTGCACTCCCTATTGTAATGAGTGGGTGGAGGGGCTGCTGCTTCCATTCAGCCAGCTCACCTGAGGCATTCAGTTGTCATGGAACCAGTGGCTAGGTTAATTCACTTCAAGTGCCATGCCCCTATCCAATAGGGTGGTTCTCCAGTGAAGGTAGAGGATGGGCATGCTCACACATCCCCATTTCTCAGCAGCTCTCCACATTCTCCCATTGGATATATCTGTGAGGGCTTCCTTGCCACCCAAATCTGAGACCAAAACCTCTCCCCTGTGTCTTCCTGCACTGCTGTCGTGTCTGGGGCACACCGGGTCTGATCCGCCTGTCTAAGCCACCACAATGCGGTACTGTAAAATGCTGGCAGGCAGAAAGCTCGCAAATGGTGGCAGCCGTGCTTTCAGTGGTGGCTTAGCCAGGAACTCACACCCACTGTAGAGAAGCAGTTGTTTGTGTCCTTTTCAGTTCAGAGTATTCTCGAAGTTGCACTGGGAGGGGAGGGGCCTTGGCTACCAGCCAGCCCAGGCTAAAATTACTTTCTCTGATACTGTGATTGGAGGAGGTGCAGAGGAGGAAGTGCCTAGGTGTAAGAAAGCTGGCACTCCAGTCTCTCATGGCACTCTGCCATGGAGTATCCCTTTCAAACACCCAAACTCTGGGGTTCACTGGTTCGGCCCGCTATTCCTGTTTAGCTGCCTTGCCTGGGCTCATGCCTCCAATGTTTTGTGTCCTGTTATTCACCAAAGGTACGTAGGTGGGGGAGGGGAAGCCCCTTTACCCTTTCAATGGGCTCTGAGCCTCTCAAGGTTTGGTCTGCGCCACTGTCTTCTCCTGTCTATCTTCTTTCTCAGCTTCACAGTTTTTCTCGGTTGGGTCCCCAGATGTCTTTGTTGTCTCTCCCTGTGATCCACACCTGGGCTGCAACTGCTCTCCACTCTCCTCAGTCCAATATTTTACCTTCCAGCCAGAACAATCTGACAACCAATGTCTCTAGTTGGCCACCTTGGCTGACAAATTGATAAGAAGAACATCCTTTAAAAAGAGAGAATGGACCTGACCAAATTAAAAAGCTTCTGCACAGCCAAGGAAACTAGCATGAGACCAAACAGACAAGCTACAGAATGGGAGAAAATATTCAATGTTACACATCTGATACAGGGCTGATAACAAGAATCTATATAGAACTCAGCAAAATCAACAAGAAAAAATCGAACAACCCTATCAAAAAATGGACAAAGGACATGAACAGAAACTTTTCAAAAGAAGACACAATAATGGCCAAAAAACATGTGAAAAAATGCTCAACATCTCTAATCATCAGGGAAATGCAAATCAAAACCACAATGAGATATCACTTATCTCCAGTGACAATGGCCTTTATCAAAAAGTCCCAAAACAATAAATGCTGGCGTGGATGCGGAGAGACAGGAACATTCATACACTGTTGGTGGGACTGCAAACTAGTGCAACCTCTGTGGAAAGGATTATGGAGATACCCTAAAGAGATGTAAGTAGAACTCTCATTTGATCCAGCTATCCCATTACTGGGCATTTACCCAAAACAACAAAAGACATTCTACAAAAAAGACATTGCACTAGAATGTTTATAGCAGCACAATTCACAATCGCAAAGATGTGGAAACAACCCAAGTGCCCATCAATACATGAGTGAATCTATAAAATGTGGCATATGTATACCATGGAGTTCTACTCAGCCAGAAAAAACAATGGTGATATAGCACCTCTTGTATTATCCTGGATAGAGCTGAAACCCATTCTACTAAGTGAAGTATCCCAAGAATGGAAAAACAAGCACCACATGTGCTCGCCATCAAATTGGTATTAACTGATCAACACTTAAGTGCACATCTAGTAATAACATTCATTGGGTGTCGGGCAGATGGGAGCGGGGAGGAGGGGATGGGTATATTCACACCTAATGGGTGTGGTGCGCACCGTGTGGGGGGTGGACATTCTTGAAGCTCTGACTCGGGTGAGGCAAGGGCAATACATGTAACCTAAATGTTTGTACCCCTGTAATATGCTGAAATAAAAAAAATTTTTTTAAATTAAAACAAAATAAAAAAAGAGAATGGTCATTTCATCCCCACAAGTGGTCAAAAAGTTCATGTTTACAAGAAATAAAATCAAAATGTTTGTAATTTCTTTTCACTATTTGGAAGGTTAATATTTCACTATTAGCAAAGTTATGGGGAAATAGACAGTTTCTTTTGTACTTTGTTGGTAGAGGCATATACTATAAAAATATGTATAGTTGTAATATATACTTATTTCCCTAAAATATTTATATCTTTTTTTACTCAGTAAATCCTCTCTAGAAATTTATTGAAAGGAAAGAATAAGAAATGCCAAAATATTTTTATTTTCCTTAAAAAATATATTTATTGGATATTTTCAAATTATAATAATACATTCTTGTTGTAGTACATTGAATGATATAACACAAAAAAGTATAGAAACAAAATTAATTATCTTTTGCTGCCTGCCTTCTGTCTATGTTTCCTATTCCTCTGTGGTCTATTTTAGCAGTCTGGTATGTACCCTTCATACCTATCTCCTTGTCTAAATGAATATATATTATACACACACACACACGCACACACACATATACATACATATACATATTATATAAAGGGATTTTGGTTGGTTGATTGTTAATGCTGAAATGATATTTCAATACATCCATTACTGTGTACTATGCTCTTTCATGTGTCAATATATCGTGGGCATTTCTAGATGTCCGTAAATACAGATCTAAACTTGCTTTTCTAATTTCCTGATGTAGACACAAGCACACAAATATTATAAATATGATAATGACATAATCATAATAACATATAATCATATTTTTATACTCAATTATGATCTCATGATTATAACATATATTACATAATACATGATGTTATACATATTTATTTATATATGACATTTTAAATAAATTCATATCTTTTCTCTTTTATTATCTTTGTCCTCTCTGTCCATTAATCGTGGAATGCTTTGGAATATTAATCATCTGTAAAAAGATAACCATCTGATAGAGCAGCTTTACTGTGTCATTTGTGGGATATCCCTGTGATGGATTACTAGCCAGCCATGAAGAAGCCTTTTGCTCTGTGTTTTCCTAGATTCTGTATTTGTCTATTTGACAACCATTCATCATCAGGCCAATTACAATAAGTATATTTTCTTATTTTCTGTACTCTTCATGCTGTGGCATCTGTGGCTGACTGAGGAGACACTGCCCCGCCCAGGACTAACCCTTTCTCAGAGATAACAGAGGGTTCAGCCTGGGAGCTTGTCTTTCATATGCAGACTAGCCAGTCCCCAGCCCTTTCCCCAACCATCTCCTTCTCAAGCTCTTATACAACAAGCCTTGTCCCCTGCCCTAAGTCATCTGAGGGCCAGGTACCAGGCAAACTAGACATTTTATCCCTGTGCCTCAAAGCCTTCCAGAATTCTGCAACCTAGGTCTTAAACTGTTCACCCTGCCCTCCCTTGCCTTTCCCTCAGAAACCTCAATAAAGGATCTGGCCTCAGCTTTCCTCTTGCTCCAGCTCCTGCCACGTGATCACCCTGGTGTTTCCTCCTGTGGGCCTGTGTGGCATGCGGTGACCCCCTCTCTGGAACCTGTAAGTATAACAAACTACTTCCTTCCAAGTCTCCTTGTTTTCTCCTGTGGATTCACTGACTTTACCATACCATATCCAACCCTTACATTCCTAGAACACCTTTCAGTGATATTTATGTTGCAGAAACATGATACAAAACTGTATTTAAAAAGCAATGTTACAGTTTCTAAAACATACGTGTTTGCATACTTAGAAACAATATTAGAAAGAATTACGGCAAAATATTAATGGAGATTATCATGGGTGCTGCAATACTAGAGGATTTCTTCACATTTTTATCTATTTTCCAAAGTTTCAACAAGTTTTATTATAAATGTAAATATGTCCACGTATATGCTTCTCTAAGTCCATTTACCATTTTGCATTCACAAAACTGAATTAAAACTAACTTTGTAAGTTCTAGAACCTAATTCATATAACAAATTTTCAAAGCTAAGACTTTTAGAATGGTTTATATACCATGCCATTCTCTCATCCCTTTTAAATCTGATTTTTTTTTGGTATCATGATTCTGACTTCCTAAATAAATAAAAGGGCAAAGAGTGACACATATCTCTTGGCATTTTTAATGCAGAAAAGATGCCATTGTGAGTATGGTTGATGTCTCAGTTTCCAAAAAAAAAAAAAGAAAGAAGAAAAAAACAGAACAAAACTTAGTAACAGGAGAAAACATTAAATACTCTAAGAGATTATGACTCAGTCTTTTCTCTGCCTGCAGAATGAACTTTGTAAATGACTACCCATGAATGTTCAAGTACTCAGGAAATATATTCATATGGCTTCTGATTTAATTTTGTCTCAAACTTAGTGACTACCTAATTTACGATGAGGCAAAGTCCAGTGGCAAGTGGATGCCTACTGTGGAAAACAGATTTATCATTTTAATTGCAACCAACTGAAATAGAAAATTTAAGTAACACTCAAACTGTTTGATATCCCACACCCAAACTGAACATAATCAAAAATTTGATGCTGCATTTGTAACTATAATGAGTTAACAAATTGTGCTAAAGAATCTGGGGCAGAGCGTATAGGAGATGTCCTTGTGATCTCCCTGATCGTAGAAACAGCCTCCTTTAAAATCAGAAGCCAGGGCATTTCTTATACCTTTAAAATTTTCATCTGGCTGGGCTTGGTGACTCATACCTATAAGCCTAGCACTTTGGGAGGCTGAGGTGGGAGGATCACTTCAGGTCAGGAGTTTGAGATCAGCCTGGGCAACATAGCGAGACTTTGTCTCCACAAAAAAACAAAAAAATTAACTGGGTGCAGTGGCATGGGCCGATAGTCCTAGCTATTCAGAAGGCTGAGGCAGGAGGACTGCTTGAGCTCAGGAGTTTGAGGTTGCAGTGAGCTGTGATTGTGCCACTGCATTCCAGCCTGAACGACAGAGTGAGACATTGTCTCTGAAAAATAAATTATCAAATTCTAGTCAATGAGAAATAAATGTATGAAAAAATATTAAATACATGTCAATATCAGTCTAAATGTGAGATTCTATGTTAGTGAATTCCCAAAAGATATCCACACTTCTTAATAAATTTGGTTTTTTTTTATACAAGAATTGAGGGTGTGTGTTTTGTGTGTGTATTTATCGCAATATCCAGTAATAGAACTATTGAATAAAAGTGAGGAAAAAAAACTTTGATGATGAATCAAAGTTTTGCAAAAATTTCTTTCATTTTATTTGCTTATAAAACCCCTATGGAAAAAATGTTTACCTCAGGTAATCTGTAAACTCTGGGAATTTTTTTTCTATACATAAATTTATACGTTTTCTTAAAAGCAAGATCTGTGATTACTAGTGTGCTGTATTTGTTAAAAAAATTAGAAATTATTTGGCATTACAACATTTACAGGATCACAAGCCAATTATCCATAGAGAGTAAAGAAAAAGCTGTTTTAAAAGTTATTTTATATAAATATAGATATGCTCTATATTGATAGTATTAGAGAGGAAAAATGAACATATATTAAAATATTAATTTAAAATTTGTATGATTTTCTGCTTTAATAACCAAAATCAGACTGTCTAAACCACTCAAGTTGTCTATCAATCTAGATATTTTAAAGTGCATCCTGCCAGAATATTTATAACTTAAGGAAAAATATGTAAAGAATTACAATTCTTTACAAATATATTAAGTTAGCTTTTCCATCTGAGTACGTTTTTTTTCCCCCTACCATCTGTTCCTTATATCCTCCCTTTCGATACATTGAATATTGTCAAGAACTATGATTTTACTCTACTTGGAAGCTAAGCAAGTAGAGTAAGTAAGCTTGTTAGTTTGTCATGATTTCATGGATGCTGGCAGAAGACATGAGACTCCTGGGTCAGAAACAAAGGACAATTTTTTACTTATAGCAATAGCAGTAGCCAAACTATTATTAAGTTTGGTTAGTTTCCCGTTGCCTCCATATTCCACAGAGATGAAGTGGGTGGATCCAGATGGATGTCTCATACAAGGACACAGCAAGATATATTCAGGGAGAGGGATCCTGACTTGGGGAATTTGAATCTTTTATAATGGGCAGCAAGTATGCCTGCCCTTTGCTTTGGAAGGAGAAATTATTTTTATTACTCAGCCTAGTATGCAAATCTGCTCTAGACACACTTTCTGTCTTCCAGAGTTGTTAGCTCTGCAGTTATCCTTGAAAAGACAGTCTAGAATAAAGGGCAGTAGGTGCCTCTGCTTGTGAGATGTGCAGAAATGAGAGACACATGGAGAATTGCCTTCCAACAAGTATGTGAAGATTTCCCTTACAAATGAGTTTCCCAATGAAAGAAACAAATTGTTTTAAGAATCTTCGACTAGTTGGCGCTAAGGATTGTCTGTTAAATACCGCAGATGCCTCCTACGCTCTACCTCTTCTGTTGCTTTCAGTGTGGAAGGCCTGTGAAGGGATGTGGTAGGTATATTTCTAAGGTGATTGCCAATGATTCTCACCTTTGTATAATCCTCCTCTTGAGTGTAGGTGGGACCTCTGAATACTATGAGATTTCACTCCAATGATTATACTATGTTACATTGTGAAAGGAAAAAGGTACAATAAACAGGTGATCTCTTTAAGTGCTTAGAGTTTTCTGGGGTTGTTCATAGAGGATGGAGGCAGAGCAATGTGTTTCTCCTGGCCTAGAAGAAAGCAAACGTCCATATTGTGAGTGCCTATGGGGGCCACACGCAAGGGACTGTGGACAGCCTGTAGGAGCTGAGATCAGCTCCTGACTGACAGCCAGCAAGGAACAGGCACCTCGGTCTCATAGGTGGAAGGAACTGAATTCTGCAGTGACCAAGTAAGATTGGAAGACCCCAAGCTCCAGATGAGAATGCAGTCTGGCCAGTACCCTGATTTCAGCCTTCTGAGAAACTGATCAGAAAACTGAGCCCTGCTTAGACTTCTGATCTACAGAACTAACACATAGGAATTGCTTTAAGTCACTACGTTTGTGGTAATTTATTATGCAGCAATAAAAACCCTAATATAAGTAAGAAACTAGGAAGAGAATCCTTGGATTATGGCACATTAACTCCAATTTCCTGCTGCTTCACTGGATATTTTGTTATGTAACCCAACGTGACCACTCCAATCAATTATTATACTACAGTCGTTTTCGTAAATCTGCTCTTGACTTTTTCTAAATTGCAAATTCTTGATCAATTCAAAGTAAACCCACCATTTATTGGACTTCTACCATGTCATAAGTACTTATATAATATACATTTTATATGTGATCTCATTTAAACCTTACAACAATCTTGAAAGGGTAATGTCTCTGTATTTAAGAAAAAGAAACTGCAATTTTGAGGGGTAAGTGCCTTAATCAGACTCACACAAACAGTGAGTTGTGGAGTTACGATTCTAACCTCATTGTGTCTGACTCCAAATCATATTTTTATGTTGGGAATGATAGTAAGAAGAGTTCAAAAATCATATTTTTATGTGCTGCATGCTATCACCTGTCAAAACTGAAAAAAATGCCCTATGGTACATATAACTCATAATTACTAATATCCAGTACTGCTCAACTTCAAAGTACAAGGCGGCTGTACTTCCTTGCCCTCTTGAAGTTTGGTGTCATCATGTGTTGGGCAACGAAATGTGAGCGATAGTGACATATATCACTTCTGGGTCAAAGCACTTAATTGCTGGTGCTTGATTCTTTGAATCTCTCTTTTCCTGCCAGAACAATCCTGGAAGCCAAGGTTGAAGACCAAGCCCACATTATCCTTGGTTTCTGAGTGGCTCTGATGGACAGAACTTCCCATATTGGATATGTTACATGAACAAGCAATAAACGTTTGCTGTTTTAAGTCACTGAGATTTTGGAGTTGTATTGTTACTGCAGCACAACCTAGTCTTTCTGTCTAGTATACTTGAACCAAAGTTATAACCAACAGTGTCTCCAATCTAAATTTATATTGATTTTAGGCACTCATTATCCACTTTATATACAATACTTTAAGTATACTGATCTGCTTGCAGGTCCCAGAATGCTTGGTGATTTGGCAGACCTCAGCACATTGAACCCCTTCTTCCCTCTACTTGAAATAAGAAAGAGTTTATCATAGTCGATGGTTAAAATCCTGGTTGATTTAAATCAACCTGGCATTTCCACTTCCTTTCTGTTCTGCCTTGGGCAAGTAGCTTAACCCTTTTTTACCCCCACCTTCTCATCAGTAAATTGGGCTAATAATAGTACATTGATCATGGGGCTGCTGTGTATGCTAAATGAAAAAAAAGTGAAACATTTACAGTAGCATTGCTGCTATTATTACCATTATTAAAAACTCTACGCAGTTATCACCTCCTCCAGGAAGGCTTCTTGATTCTTCCAGGTTTAATTAGGTGACCCCTTAATGTACTTCTGTAACAGATTGTCAAGACATTTATCAAATTATATCATATACTTGTCTGTCTCTTTTCTAATGTAGACACCTGGAAAATATGGATTAAAATAAAACAACATTGTATTCCTAGCACCTAGTAGTCAGTAAATGTTTTCTGAATGAATAAGGAAATTTAGAGTCAATAGCTGTGGGCCTAAGCTAGTAATTACTGAGGAAATAATTATGAGCCTCAAGTAAAATTAATCTTATAAATGATAATTGCATGAGTTAATCTAGTTATAGAAATGTTCTTTTAACTAACTTGATTGATTAAAGCTTCATTTTTCTGGAGTTATGTTAAATGGGATGTAATTTTCAAAAATTGAGATCATTTTTGATTTTCTCAAATTGCTGAAAGCACGAAGTTTATATTACAAATGGTTTGAAATATAGTTGATCATTCTGGCATTAGCAACCTGGATTATGTTTAGAGAGGTACTCTACCCATCACGCTTGATAATAAATGTCAACAGTTAGCATTACTGTTTGAGCACCTCCAATTTCTGAAAATCAGAAATAAGGCTTAAATGTGTGATCTCTATCATCTAAAATAATTAATGGTTTTGATATTGTCCAATTTATAATCATGGATTGATTTAGACATTTGGGAAAATTGACCCTGTTAGCTTAGTGAGAAAGAAAACCCCCACATTTTTGGTTTTGACAAGTTTGTAATTTCTCAAGAGAGAACCTCTGAAAAAAATTTTTTTGGTTATCCAGTTCTAAAGTTGACTTACCTTCTAGTATAATCCAACACATTGTAGTCAATGATGCTTCCCTCTTAAAAGTTAACTGTTCCAACAATGATCTAAGTTAAAACTTTTTCAATATGGAAAATAAATTTCATCCTAGATAGGAAACCTTTCTCATGCTAAAGTTTAGAGACTTCTTCATAAATTAGATTTAGGATTTCTACCTCACCATTCAGAGCTATCTTTCCTATTGTCTGATCCCTGTATGCAGAGTAGGAAGCTCATTTTCTCATGCTTGCACAAAAACGAAGGTTCTTAGTGAAGATAAATAGGTTTTACATTTCAGTATAGAAAGAGATGATAGTAGTAAATAAATCGAGAGAAGAGAAGCCAAGAATGAACCCATGAGATGCCCCTGTGCCCAGGTGTGCCTGGGAGGGGAGACACAAGAGGTTATAAACTCATCTTACCTGTAGGCAGGGAGGAACGTTCACGTGGCCTTGTTAGCTAGCTGTCTTTCTGGGGTAGAAGGAAGGGATCTGTGCCTGCTATTTCCGCCATAAGTGGTGCAGAGGTGTTCCCTTTCTCCATTGCTGAGCTTCAGTTTGGTTGCACACTCCAGGATGTCTTAAAGACTTTCAATGAACTTAATTCATTTTAACCCCTTCTAAAATATTCCTTTAATAAACATTTAAAGGAGCTTACAGTCTTGTAGCAGAAAGCCACTGTTCGCAGATTCGACAGGTGGGAGGCCACTGTGTTTGCTTCAGTGGTGAGGAGTGGGTGGTTATCAGCACCGGGAAGGCATTGAACTCTACAGCCCTACACTGGTGCAGGCTGAGAAGAGGTTAGGCGCTGGGCTTCTACACTGCTCTTCTGGGCCCTTGAAACATGAGCACGTGGTGGGCAGTGAAAGTGTCATGTCTGCTCCTGGGCAGAGACACTGTGGCTCTGGCTGGTGATATTTTTGGTAAATGCACGTGTGAGGACATGAGGATGCTTCAGTGAGGACATGTCCCTTCATGAGGACATGAGGGAATTCAAGCTTCCTCTGAATTCCCTTTCCTCTTGCCTGACATAAATGATACACGTTCCAAAATTTTGCAATGGAATGAGAGGGGGACATTGGCAATTGCCAATAAGACTTCAGCTTCTACTGTAGTCCTTATCCAGCACACTGGAGTTTTGAAAGACTATTTATCCTAAATTTTATAATACTTTAACCTGTGCTGTTTCCCCTTCTAAGACTTTTAAATAGCTGAAAAAACCTGTGAGTGAGTCATTCAATCAGTCAAAAAAAAAAAAAAAAAAAAAAAACAAAAAAACCTCCATACTTTTGAAACCCTTCTATGTGGTATAATAAACATATAAAGGGCCTAATACTGTGTGTCTGTGCCTTGTATGTTCTGTTGGGATTTATGTGCAATTTGTAAACATGCAAGGAAAAGCAATTCTTCATTTCTAGTCTTTATTCTCAGTTAATTTCCACAAAATGCTCCGCCAATTCTTATAAGTCTAACAGCTGCTATTAAAACATGGTTTAGATGTATATAGTTAGCAGATATATTGAAAAAGAAAACAAAAGTTAACATACCATATATAGTTAGCATTTATCATTTCAGTTATTTTATTTCTTCATAAATAATTCCAGGATTGATCAAATGGTAAGGTGATATTAGCCAATTCTTGGTCTTTGTTTTTTTCTTGTAATCTTTAATCTTATTTCTTTTTCTTGATTTTTCTAATTTTCTTTCCCCAGTATTTCCTAGTTCTATTCCTTTTTTATGTCAAAAAAGGACAAAGTCCTTTTTATATTTTTTTTCAATTTTTCTTCCAATTCTTCATTTTCTATAATAATTTCTCCTTTCCCTATTCTTTATTATTACTTGTCTTTCTCCTTTGTTATGTCTTAAAAGAATGAAGAAATAAACTGTGTCCACCAGAGGGCAATCTGATCCTACACACACACACACACACACACACACACACACACACACACACACACACCCTTTTTCTCTCTTTATTTCTTCCTTTAAAACTCCATTCCTGGAGAAATATGATGCTTCAGAGAGTAGGTGGTTAAAAAAAACCACAACCCTTTTATTTATTAACTCCTTTCATTATAGCTTATGTGTGGGTGTGTCGTCTCAATGATTTGATCTGTGAAGCCTCAAACTGTCTTAGGTTTGTATAAGGAGTATATAGACTCGTATTCTAACAGCCTGAAGGAAACAATAAAATTATTTGAGAATATCTTAGAAGCTACCAAAACACATGATGAAAATGAAAACTTGGGCTGTGAGATTTTGGATGTAAAAGACATGAAAAGTCAGTGTTTTCTGGGATCTCTTTAAATATGTGTCACTCTATCATTAACAATTTTTACACTCTCATTTAAAAAAAATTATAAGCCACATCTTTATTTTTCTATATTTAGCTGTGAAAATATGTAATAGGAATTAACACAACCTTGAACAACCAATGTGGGATGATCCTTAAGAATAGTAGAGAGCACAGATAGAGTCGGATTCTGGTTAAAAACACTTTTTAAACGTGATTTCCGAGTAGCTACAGAATGGCTTAACAAAGTGATTTTCAACATCTTCCAGGGCCAGCTCTGCCCCTTTAGCCTGGTCCTGCCCCTGTTCTCAGTTGAGTTACTGCATTTCTCTGAGCCTCAGTTTACTTCTCTGTAAATGAAAATGCTTTTGGCTAAGGTCCTTGCAAGCTCTCTGTATGTTCTGTAGTAGTAGTAGGTCAGTGTCAAAAAGAAAGAAAGGGCTTGGGTCTTTCCTCCTCCTCATGTTACTCCCATGCGCTGACCTGTCTTTGTCACCTATAAATGCCATTCTGGACCACTCAGAAATCTGGGTAAAGAAAAGGAATTTTCTGCATAGAAGCGTGGTGATTTTTGATCCAAGATGTGAGAGAATGTCTGTTTTAACTTTCTTTATTATCTGCAGTAATGAGAGGCAAAATGAGGGGGCTACATGAAATCTCTGAAGAAGGAAAACTGGCTGTGGGATCCCCTCGAATGCTGAAATGCTGGGGCCAGAACGGAGAAGAGACTTTCAGTTTCCTAAAACTTGAGCTGTACCTTGTGTGCATGAGGAAACATGTTAGGTTGTCTACGTGAGTGGGCTTAAATGTTTATTGGCCTACCGATCCTTTTTGTCTATCAACTCACCACATTCTCAGTTTTCCATTTGCTAGCCTCATAAGCAACTTGGAATTACAGCTCTGTGGGATCAGAAGAAGCCTGAAGCTATTATGAAAACTTTGAGTGAAAATTTCAACTTTTACTAAAGCTTTTACTTCTCATCGTTTGATTTCCTATGGGTCAGTTGATTCTAACAGAGAAAAATGTGATAGGAGAAACCCCAATTACCTCCAAGTAAACATTTTTAGAAATAGTATTAGACCTAAAACAAGTGGGTAGTCCTAAAGCAAGTGGGCAGAGCCATTTCCCTACATTCTCTGTTTTGCAATTCCTGATTCAAGAAATCTACTGTAGGCACTTTATGTCTCCATGCTTCTACAAATTGGTTTGGATGCAGTAGAGTCAGGGCTTGGCTAGCAGTCATTCTTATGTAATCAGCATGAACTTTGAAATTCATTGAAAGCTCTTATAGAGGAGATTTATAATTCACTTGTTTCAGAATAACAAGATTTTAACTCATTATACTTTGCCATTTTAATATTATATCTAAATAAAGTAAATGGGTAAAGTATCTGTGAAAGTAATTCTTTAGTTGAATTGGAATGTAATGACCTCCTAGTATTCTTTCCAAGGATTTCAGTGGACACAAAATTTCTGCCATAGAGATAATTTCTCAGTAGACTTGATCTTTCTGTGGGACAGAATGTGACCTTTTTTAATGCATGATTTATTCTAGAAGTATCTGGGCTGGTAAACATTTTGGAATGTGAAATGTGGTTATGAATTTCTGCTTGCAAAAACACTGAGTAGATGAGAGGTTAAAAGGTATTTTCAATTTGGTGCTGATCCAGATTTTAAAACTTACTAAAGGGACTGAGCTCAGAATTTAAAAAGTTTACTTCTAATCTGAGTATCACACCAGGTGCTAAACATGTTGACTCAAGTAGAAAATAGGGTTCTGTGTCATGAAATTTTAAAGCTAGAAGGAACCAAGATTTTGAAGTGCATTTTCACATCTCACAGATAAGTAACTGAAGTCTACATAGATTAAAGCAAGTTGTACAGTGATCACAGTGATCATGCATAACATTTGGCTCTGAAAACTTTTTTGATACATCAAGAGCTAAGATACCCAACTAATTTGCAACATAACCACACACATATGCTAGACTACTTCAAATATTTATCTGGTCATTGTTTGTGGTTCAGTTGTGGCTAGTTACCCTTTGTCCTATATAAATAAAGATGAAGTTTCTTAGGGTAAGAGAATGGCATTAAGGAGCCATGTCCTAAGTGAAGAGATGCCCTGTTTACTTTGCAATAACTCTTTAAATATTCTTACGTGAAAGAATTTCACTAAAACAAAACACATACTATTTTAGTTCGCTGATGTTAAAGCATATAAAGTTTCACACTGACGTTTCAATGACTGACTTAGGTGACCACGTGTAACATTTTTTTTGTTTTAAATGGGGAGGGTTAATTATTTCCTTGAGGCAGTCTATCTGCAATTTGGGTAGCTGCCTCAGGAAAGTCGTTGCCAAACATGGCCCTCTCCCTCCCATTAGCAGCATCCGCATCACCTGGGAACTTGTTAGGAATGCAAAATCTGTAGTCCTGCCTCAGACCTACTGAATCAGAAACTTGGGGAGGGGAGGTGGGAGCCCAGCAATCTATTTTAACTGCCCTCCATGTGATTGTGATGCGCACTCAAGTTTGACAACGGCTGCTCCGCTCCGGGAGAACCATGGCGTTGGTTTATGAGAACAAAAGTCTGCTGACTTTGATGTTTTAATCTCTTTTCTGCTAAATGAATGATTTTACAAAAGCTTAAACTATGTCTCTTTGTAAAGGAGAAATATGAAAAATGTGAAGACTTCCCTTTTCAGATTTTTAAATTCCTTCTTTATGTTCCTTTCTTTGTGGATTCAAAGATTGCTTTCTTATCACTTTCTTCTTTGTATGAGTGTGCACAGACTCCTTCCCACACGGAGTCACCGGGTTGCTAGCCACCGGCCCACGTTTATTTTGCCCGTCTCCTAGCTGCATCCCCTTGGCTTCCCTACTGGAAACTGTCCGTCTCCCCTTGCGATTGGTTCTCTGACTGGTTCTGCGACACAAAGCTATCAGCATTGTTCTAAGAAGCCCCACGAAGCCCTTACCCAGACACCAGTGTCATCAAACTTCATTACTAGGATGTTCAACATTTCTTCCAATTAGTGATGTGAAACGTAGAAAGCCTTACTTGAATTTCTTGAAGATGGCAACAATGAAGCTCTGAAGAAACAGTCAAGGGATTGGGCTAATTAAAATGCAGCAGGGTATAGAAGTAGAGGTAACTGCAGCTCGCTACGCCCTGTCTCTGGTAATCAGCAGTCCCCGGTTTCCCCACGCTAATTGACAGGAGATGCAGGGCCCCTGAGTGTGCGCACAGCGCACGTTAATGGAGGCGGCACGCGCTGCTCTTCCTGCCTGACTCGTCTCATTATCGACCTTGAACTGGCAGAGGTCAGAGGACGGTGCTGCTTTCATCAACATGACAGGTGTCTGAGGAGCTTCTCTCTGTAGTCTAATAATTTGGCAGTTGTCTTGTCCTGTACATGAATTAGTGATCTGATGCTTGAGGTATGATGGATAAAAAGAATCTGTCAGCTCTGGGTAAGGGATGTAGCTCTGGGCATCTGTATTAGCCCAACCACTAACACGGACTGCAAGGTGTGTATTGCAGGGATGCCTTTTTTTTTGTCCTCTGCAGAGAAAGAGTAAGTCTGTTTGTGGTCATTATATCAAAAGAGCGTTTTCCTAGAAACTTGCTATCTATGGAAAATTATTTCACCAAGATATTAACATTCACAAGTCAATTTCTTTCTACCAAGTGGACATTGACTTCTGACACTTTTCCAGTGTGGACATAATGATAATGATAATGAATATTCTTTGAGAAGACTTAAAATCAATTAGTAATATCTCCTGAGCATCCCTCATGTGCTAAAGATGATTATAGACACTATGCAGGATGCAAGAGACAGAAGGTGGTACACGGCAGCATATATATATATATGATATACACCAAGACATGCAAAGCATAAATACATTACAAAAATAAAGAAGGTATTCAAAGAAACATATGTGTAAGCATCTATTTATGTAAAGGGAATGTGAAACACAGCATCCTCGCTTGGCAAAGATATGAGAACATTTATAAGCAACATTCAAATGTGGTACCTTCTTGTGGGTGAGCTGCAGACCAAAGCAGTGAATTGGATGGGTGAATGAAGGAGAAAAAGACATCTTAATTAGAGAAAGAATTGTGCGCTGCTGAGTTTTGATCCAGTTTTTCAAGGAGATGAAGGATACAGATACAGAAAAGGAAAAGATGATAATTTCTATCAGAGGCAAAAATCCTGATACTGAAGGGAAAAGAGTATTTTGAATGTTTCTCATTGTCACTGAGTACACTTTTCTCTCTTGTCCACTTGTAAAATTCCTGTCTGGTAACCAATTCCACTGCAGAATTAACCACCCCGTTCAAATTTCTCTGAGTCTATTGCGAGAAGCAAAGTCGATCACTACTTCTTCTTTGACATTCGTCCATGTAGTGGTCATTTTTAGTGTCATCTGTGTTGCAGGGGGTGGTAACTATTTGTTCCCATGCCTATCTTTATTGTGTGATACAATATTGATTCAATATTTCAATACAAATATTGAATCACACAATGATACATCATACCATTGTGTGATTCAATATATCATGGTAAGATTGGAGACAGAGCAGGGACTTTGGAATCAGATGTACTGGGGTGAAAAGTAGATCTTTACCTTTGGGGATTTGTTTGTTCTAGGGTGATTTACTTAATACCTCTAAGCCTCAGTTCCCTCATTGGAAAATTGGGGGTAATAACATCTAACTCATAGGGAGGTTTTGAAGATTATGTAAGGTAATTATATTCAGGTTCTCAGTAAATACCAGTTCTGCTCTCTGCCTCTATCTTATTCCAACTAGAACATTTATAATCCCAGAGGATAGAAATTGTGTCTTACTCATCTCTACAGTCTCATTACTTAATACTGTATCTGGCATAAACATGTGTTCAATGAAAGTTTTCTGAATTAAACCAAGTTGCTTAAAATATTCATGTGGACTGATTGCATTATTCAAATTGACTCCAATTTATTTCATGGACTTGGAAGAATTTATTCTCTGCATTATCTGTTGTTCTTTTTACCTTTATTTTACTATATGTATGGTTTGAGAGTTTTATGGACATTTCAGACTTGTGTTTATCCAAGTCTGAAAATTATTTATTTGAAAATAAATGTTTCTTCAAAAAATATGGATAAATTGAATTTATATTAACTTATCTGAGACCAATATAGAATACTTACTCCAAGATTTCTGTTCTTATACTTAAAGATAGCTATTATGTTTAATTTATATATGGGTATATGGGTAAATGTATGTGATGGTATAGAAATATGAGTATTGTTTTAACAACATAGTCATAATACAGGAGCTATATACTTGTTCCATTGATGTTTTCACATTTGGGAAATTTCTAAAACATCTCTTTTGAAATAATATTCAAAGCTTGTATAATATCCTTAAAAATTTTTACTGTGGTAAAATACACATAACATTTACCATCTTAATCATTTTTAAGCATACAATTCCATGGCATTAAGTACATTTACATTGTAATCATCCCTATCCAGAACTCTTGTCATCTTGCAAAACTGAAACTCTATATCTATCAAACAATAATCCCCATTCCCTCCTCCTGAAACCTCTGGTAACCTCTAATCTACCTTCTGTTTCTGTGAATTTGACTACTCTAGGTATCTCATATGAGTGGAATCATATAGTATTTGTTCTTTCATATCTGGCTTATTTCACTTAGCATGATGTCCTCAAGGTTGTTGAGCATGTTTTCAACAAGCTCATTTATATTGTAGCATGTGTCAAGATTTCCTTCCTTTTTGAGACTGAATAATAATATTCCAGTGTATGTGTAAATATATATGTATATGTATACACACACACACACGCACACACACACACATGCATAAACACCCCACATTTTGTTTATTCATTTATCCATTAAATGACACTTGGGTTGCTTCTAATCTTTTGGTTATTGTGAATAGTGTTGCTAAACCATGCGTGTACAAATATCTCTTTGTGTCCCTGCTTTCACTTCTTTTGGGTATATATACAGAATTGCAATTGATGGATCATATGTCAGCTCTATTTTTAATTTTGAAAACCCCTCTACTGTTTTCAATAGCAACTGGCCATTTTACATTCCCTCCAATAGTGCATAAGGGTTCTAATTTCTCCACATCCTTATCAAGACTTGTTATTTTCTATTTTTTTCCTTTGATAGCAGCTCTCCTAATGGGTGTGAGAGAGCTTGCATAATATTCTTTGGATTATCTTTGGTGGTCTTTATTTTTGAGAATATATTTGATTATCACAACAAGCTGATGATTATTTGTAGTCAATTTTGCTAATACTATCATGGTAAAGTGTGACTGTGAAAACCTTAAAAATACAACTTGCTATGGTCTGAGTGTTTGTATCCCCCCAAATTCATGTATTGAAATGCTAACCCCCAAGGTAAGGTAATGCTATTAGGAATTGGGGCCTTTTGGGAAGTGATTATGTCATGAGGGCTCTGCCCTTAATGAGATTAATGCCCTTATAAAAGAAGCCACAGCAAGCTGCCTTGTCTCTTCCACCATGTGAGGATGCATCAAGAAGATACCTCTGCAAACCAGAAGATACTGAGTCTGCAGACACCTTGATCTTGAACTTCCTGGTCTCCAGAACACTGAGAAATAAATTTCTGTTGTGTATAAGCTACCCAGTCTATGGTATTTTGTTATAATAACCTGGATATCCTGAGATACAACTCATATACTCTTTAAGAGTCAAAACTATTTCAAATCATGTTTCTTTCTTGCCTCCCTTCCTGCCTTCTCTTCTGCTTTCCTTCCTGATTGAGTCAGTTCAAAAGCTTTAGATGAGGTTAAGCCGAGCAGTCATCCAGGTCTCAGGGTAGTGGGCAGCATACTCTGGCATAAAGTCAGAGCCTGAGTATGGCACCATGCTATGGGTGTGACAGCGGGAGAGGCCCAGTGCAGGATCATGTCTGCTGAATGTTTTTTGAGCAGGGTGGGGAAGCCATCTACATGGCATCAGACACACTGGAATGTCCAAGGTCAGTGTCTGCATGATTTGGTGGTGGTGGTGGTGATGGAAGATCAACCACATTTAAAGGGGATTGATCCAATAGGTAAATATGCTGAGGGTAATGGAAGCTAGTTGCTCACTGTCAGAACCAAGAGTTAAAATTTGGAATGGGAAAAAACAAAAATGAATGATCTAAGATTGGATTGTAATTGGTGGTAACCATGTGAACTCATAGTTTTCAATGTGTATAAGTAGTGATGGAAGTAAACAGAGATGTGAATGTGTCTGTGAGGTGCTGTGCCCTGTGAGGGCCTGGGAACGCCGGCACCCTAATAGTAAGGAGCACAGCTGGCACCCAGATCATGGCTTGTAAATCCCGTTCTTCATTGCAAGGAACCAGAGGTCTTTGGAGAAATGACTGATTTTAGGGTAGGGGCAAGGAAAGTATAGGGTGAGCATGAAATATTTTGTTGTACCACAAAGTATGGAAGTGTTCAAAGAATGATAGAGACACGTCAAAGAGTGATGGAAGCCAACTCAAAAGGGCTCTACTGGCTAAGGCTGGGACAATTTGAGCAGCAAAATAAAAAATGATTGTGACATATTATAACCAATTGAATAAAATAAAAGTCTATGGGCTCATACTGTTATAAATAAATCAAAGAATAATATATAAGGAAAATAAGAAGCTTTTTGGGGGGGTTCATTGCCAATTAATAAGTATAGAGAAAATTATGGAGTTAGAAAATGATCACTTGGCAGCTATCATAGTGATAATTAATTCAACCGAGAAACACTGATGGATGCTAAAACTAATGGGTGCAAGCTTGATGAGGAACCGGATTTTCACAGACTCAGAATACCTCCCCTCACATATATTTTACTTATAGGATAAAGTAGAAACTTTACAATGGAGAAAGCCTGGCAAAAAAATAATATGATCTGAGTGGTCAAAGCCAGCATCACAGTAATATAACATAGCAGTATCACATGCCACATGTAAAGTAGCAATGAGACAAATCCAGCATTACTTCTGTGCTGATCTTGCCAGAAATGCATAACCTGAACCGAATCATGAAGGAAGGTCTGGAAAACTTAAATTAAGGGACATTCTACAAATAACTGGCCTATAATCTTCAAAAGTGTCAAGGACTTAAAAGTTCAGGAAAAACCAAGGGACTATTCCAGATTAGGTTACGGAACAGACATGACAATGAAAAGTGCTCCGTTTACCAGGGTAGATCTTCTGTTTAGAAAGAGACTCATTGACTAACTTTATTGGAGTCTGCGAATCAGATGGTAGTAATATAACAATGTTCTCATTTGCATGGCTGTATTGTGGTTATGAGACAGAATGTCCTTATTGGTAGGGATTAAATACTAATATAGTCAGTGGTGATGGAGCCTTATGTCAGCAACTTACTCTTAAATAGTTCAGGAAAAAAAGGTTATTTGTTCAATTTTTACAATTTTAAAAAAAATTAAAAAGTAGATATAGAAGAATGTAAAAATGCAATGATGGAGGCTTCATTAGGAAATGAAGTCTCTAATGAAGACTAGTTTGAAGACGACAACATTTAGGATGTAACTGCTCAAATATCCTTAAAAATGTTATTTGTATTCAAATGTCACTTCTCTCTTTTTTATGATTTTTGAGAGACCAATAGCTAAGGAGAAAAACCGTGGATAAAATAAACCAAAAGCAGACTAAAGAAAAATACAACCAACCGAGACCGTCTAAATCATGTTGATATCAGGTACCCTCCGACAGGATGCGGTGAGAATGGTGCTTCATCCCCACGGTGTTCTTCCCCTGGTACCACAATTTCACTCCGATCATAAGGAAACATTGAAAAACAAACTGAGAGACACTCTACAAAATACCTGACCAGATGCTCTTTGGAAGTGTCAAGGATATAAAAGAGAAAGACTGAGAAATTATCACAGATTAGAGGAGCCTAAAGAGAAAAGTCACTGGACGTGATTGTTATCCTGGAAGAACAAAAGGACGTTAGCAGAAGAACTGGTGTAATCTGAATAAAATTGTAGTTTTATTCATAATATTGGATAGATTTTAAATACTTACTTTTGATAAAATTACCATGGTTACATGACACGTGAACGTTAGGGAAGCTGAGTGAAGTGTATATGAGAATTCTCTGTAATCTCTCCACAGTCTTCTATAAAATTATTTCAAAATAAAAGGTTAAAAAGTATACATTCATAGAAAAAACAAACTTCTGAAAAATATTTAATGTTTAGTCTCTCAAACACGCAAGTATAAAATGCCAGTGGGATATATTTATATTATTAATTAGCCAATGTATATGTGGCTCTACTATTTTGACCTACAATGACAAGAAAGGTGTATAGACTCAGTCTGTCACCAGAAATAACACAAACTTAGGGTTGTCTTAATTCTTGAGGTGGATGACAATATAAATATTTCCTTTACACTGATCTCAGTTGGTCTTTCTTTGAGGGTTGAGCCCAGTCCACCTATAACACTTTGTATGGAATTCTATCTCCCCCTTCCATCACTGTTTGGATCTCTGCTTCATCCTGCTGCTGCCTCCTGCATCCAAACAGGCAGACACAAGCACTCTGGGTGCTCACATTGTTTAGACTCATACAAAAAATAAATTACTTAAATATATCTTTTGCTAAGTAATTTTTTGTCTCTCATAGCATAACATTGAAGCATATTCCCATTCTGGAAGATCTTCTCTTAGGAGCAAGAACAAGGAGAAATAAAGACGGTGAAGGTGATAGAAAACTTCATTGTGTCATGAATCTGAACTTCCTTGCTGGGTGGAGACTGGCCCACTATTGAGGGGACATTCTGTGAATGGGAGTGAGAAGAATTAGATTTTATTTTCTAATGTAAAAATAACAATAACAAAACCAATGGATACTCTAAATTGAGGAATGAAAGCAGAAGCAAAAAACAACAACAACAACAAAAATAAACAAAAACCAAGAAGAAACAAAATAATAAAAAGCAACTTTGGAAAGCTAAAGCCCAAGAAGCCTGGAAGAAAGTTGGTAAGGAGGTAGAACTGTACAGCTGGCTGGCACTGGAGAGCTCCCTGTGAAACTGGCTTGCCCGCATTGCTAGAGGCAGGGTAAAAATCACTCAGCATTTTTGGAACGCAATCTGAAAACGTGCACCAAAACCCATTACTATGCTTCAGCCTTTTATCTCCACCATTCCACATCTGTGAGAGTAGTCTAATTAAATACTAATTCAAAATACAGAAAAATAAATTCATCTCTGTATGATTTATAACGTAAAACATGGAGTAAACGTAAACGTGCAATATAAGAAAAACAACTAAATGAACCCAATAGCATATTATGAAGGCATGAAAGATGATAACTGTAAAGATGGAAACTTTTAGAAACATGGAAAAGTACCCTCTCAAACTGCGCTGCCCAGGACGGTGGTCACTAGACTCACTGGACTAGTGGACATTGGAAATGGAGCTTATTCAAATTGAGATACAAAAGTAAAGGACAATGGACACTGGATTTCAAAGACTTGGTATGAAAAAAAGTAAAATATTTCATTAACAATTTTTATATTGATTACATGTTGAAATGATAATATTTTTGATATGTTGGGTTAAATAAAATATATTAGCAAAATTAATTTCACCCATTTCAAAAAAAATTTGAACTTATATATCTGGCTTGCATTACATTTCTCTTGGAAAGTGCTGGCGGGTCTAGACCGTGAGTCCCTTGAGGACAGGATTTAATTCTTGATTATCATGTGAACCAGGTGTCTCGAAAAACCCATTGTTCATAGTTCATTTTCATTAAATATTGTTAACCACCTAATAAATAAATGATTATAACATTTATTTTAAAAGGCATGCAATTGCATGCACATTGAGCTTACACCTATGTAAAATATTTATATTAGGAAAAAGACAGGAAGGTGATACACAAAATTGAGGATGTTGATTGTCTTGGGATGGAGTGATTGCGGGTAACTTGTCTTAGTTTTGAAACTTTCTGTAGAGTAATTTTCTTCTTGTAATCTAAAGGATTTTTTTTTCTTCTTTTAAAAAAGTGAACACAGGAATTGTGGGTTTGTTTGCTTGTTTATTTGCTTTTTGTTTGTTGTGGGGACAGGAAGACACACATATAAACAAAATCTTCAAAGACACCAATCTGTGGCAAATTCCAATGGTCTCTCTAATGAGAGGAGGATGTATCTCTTATGGGGCCTGGAGGGGTGATTTCTGAGGGTCGTAGTGCCACATGGTGCTGGGCAGAAACCTCTTTGGCCCAGAGCAGGTAATGAAGATTTTATATTCTCCATCTTCTGCGAGGAGTTGCAGTTATTTTTCAAGGTCAGGTCAGAGAGCATCCTAAGGATGAGTAATAACAGTCCTCTAAGGGCTTTCCATCTTGGCAACGGTTTATAACCATGTAAAGCTGATAATAAAATAATTCCAAAATAAATAAACAGTGGGTGCATAAGTGCCCTCAGAGATCAGTAAATCTGAGCATGTAAGCTGCTGGTGGAAAGAGCAGATAAAACTTCTTCCTTCTAATATCCCGGTGCATTAAAGAGGATAGAAGCATCATATCGGGGCCCCTAGAAAAACAAAAACTTTCTTTGGCTAGAAAAGCAAAGCAGCTCTCACACGAAGGCAGAGTGAAGTTCTTGACCACTTAAAAAATCTACACTGTGACGAATTTCATTGATTCAAGAGATATTTGTTGAGCCTCTGTTATGTGCTAGGTATAGTTTTCAAGGCTGAAGATATAGCAGCAAGCAATGGTTGGGAAATTCCATGGCTTTACGGTATTTATGTTCTTGCGGGATAAATCAAGGCAACAAATATGCATAATTTAATATATAGCAAGTAAAATGACTACAAGTACTAAGGAGAAAAGTAAAGCTGGGAATGAGGGCATGAGACAGAGTGGGAGAGGGGGTGCAATTTTAGAGTGGGTAGCCGGGGAAGGCCTCTAAGGAACTGGCATTCGAGTAAAGAAAACCCAAAGGAGACGAGGGAATAAAACATGTAGATTTTTGGTAGAAAAACATTTCAAGAAAGGGAACAGCAGTTGCAAGAGCCTTGAAGCAAGAGCTTGCCTGGCATGTTTTGAGGAACAACAACAAAAAAACCAGTGAGACTAAGGAAAGAGAAACCAAGGGGAGGTAGGAGGAGACTTGTCTGTCTGCGGGGCCTGACTGTGCAGTATCTTCTAGAGCATCACAAGGACTTTGGCTTTTACTCTGAGTGAAACAGGAAGACTGAAGGATTTTGAACACAAAAATGAGATGACTGACTTACACTTTCCAGGGTCTGAGTTCAGAATAATTAAACAGGGAGACTGATTTGGAGGCTTTTGCAATAAGAAAGAAATTACGGGGGCTTGTGTCAGGGTGGTCATGATAGTAAATGTTGGATTTTGGATATAACTTGAAGGCAGATCTGACTGGTCTTGTTGCCTCACTGGATATAGGGTTTGAATAATGATACCAGATATTTTGGCTGAAGCCCCTGGGAGGATGGGTTTTACCATCTACTGGTCATATAAAGTGCTAGTGAGGATGTGGAGAAGCAAGAACTCTCGCGCACACTGCTGGAGGTAACGTAAGATGGCACAACTACTTTGGAAAACAATTTGGTCATTTCTTACATAGCTAGAACATATGCTTACCGTATGACCAGTCATCCCACTCCTCAATATTTACCAGAGTAAAATGAAGATTTATGTTCACACAAAAACCTGCACATTAACTTTTATAGCAGCATTATATTTAATCACAAAAACTTGGAAACAGCCCAAAAGTCCCTCCCCTGGGGGATGAATTAACAAACCGTGTTTATCAATTCACTGAAATATGGCTAAGCAATAAAAAGGAACAAATTACTGATTAATGTGAAAACATGGATGCTCAGTGAAAGAAGCCAGATTCAAAAGGCTGCACACCATGTGACTCTATTTACATGACTTCTGGAAAAGGCAGGACCACAGAGGCAGAAAACAGTGGTTGCCAGGGCTGGTGCTGGGAGGGGGAGGTTTGACTACGAAGGGGCAAAGGGGAATACTTTTGGAGTGGTAGAACCGTTCTGTGGCTTGATTGTGGTGGTGGTTACACGTCTGTGTTTGTCAAAGCTTGCAGAACTATACAATGAAAGAAGGCAGCGTGTATATAAATTATGCCTTAATAAATAATGGGATAAAAGGGAAATAGGACCTTGAGGGACATTTTTAGGTGAAAGAAATAATAGCAAGATGGCATGTTGATGGGAAAGAAGTGGTAGAAAAGGGAGAAGTGATGTTGAGACAGGAAGGGGAGGAAATTAAGCAATATCTTGGAACAGGTTAGAGAGGTTGGGAGCTCATGAACAGGGAGAGGGGTTGACCTCTGGGGGACCTTGCCAGGGGTACTTCATCCAGCCTAGCCCAAGAGCAGGCAGCAGGTATGGGCAGAGAAGATCTGGGCAGAGGTGCAGGTCTGTAGTAGATGTGACGGTGCTGAGAGCTTTCTAGTATTTTTTTTGAGTCCCTTTGTTTTTCTTGGTGAAGTAAGAAGGAAGCACATTAGCTGAGACTGATGATATGGGAGAAGTGTTGGAGGTTTGAGGAGACAGGACAAGATAGGAAATAATTGTTTAAGAGAGTGAGGAATAAATAACTAGGAAAATATAGTAGGCTTGCCCGGCGTGTTGAAGACTACCTTGATGTTCATCATGAATTTATAGCAACATTAGAACGAGGTTGCATGTTCTCCTCCAGCTATGAGTGTAGGTATGGAGTAGGCAAAGAGTTGGATTTAGTCAGGATTGGGGTTTAGCCAAATGAATATGTCGATAATTGATGCAATTAATAAAAAGTAAGCCCCACATCCAATTTTATACTAAGGCAAAGCAGGAGGTGGTGGTAGTGTGACTTTTTTTTTCCAGATTGATTTTTTTTTTCATTTGAAGTCTGAATCTCTATTCAAAAAAAGCCCTGGGCAAACTTGAGAAATGAAGCAGATTTCCGAGCATTCTATTTGCGCCAACTTCACCCACACACCGGGGTGTGCTAGAGCCTGCCTGTTCTTGCTTAAGGGAGTTGATTGTTAAATTATCAGGAATTTTGCAAGCCGGTTGTTAAAGACAGTTTAAATTTGGTCGTGGTGGGAATATTTACACCGCACAAATCAGTAAATGCTATAAATCTTCAGGGAACCAGTTGTTAACCATTGGCCACACTCCTGCCTTTTGGGCCTTTCTGTCTTAATTTAGTGGCCTCCAAGGCTATTGTTTGATGGTCTGTGCTAGCCTGGTATCCACAGGTAGAAATTGCTAAGCCTTCCTCAATGTGGACACTCACTCATCTTATTATTTTTCCTTCCTTATTTGCTCATACTACCTGGCTGAACTCATTGATTTATACTATTGTGCCACAGGTAGAGGAGGCTTGGGGTGTGTTCCAGGCAATTTGTGACATTTTAACAAAGACTTTCTGGAGACTTTGCAGGTTAGATTTTCAGCATTGGTAAAAGTTGTCAAGAGGCAGCACCATGTCAGATTGGTAGGGGAGAAGGTCGGGGCTGAAGGAACCTTTCAGTCTATCTCAGAAGTATTTCCCTGACAATCTTACAACACAGGACTGCTTTGCACATGGATCAAATCCAGTTAAAGAAGTTTTCCAATTCCAGTCACTTCCTCTTGTTCTTTTTCCTGCTCATTTATCATCAATCACAGATCAAGCGAATATTGGTTTGATGGGGTGTGACCATAAACAGGGAACTAGAAAAAGGGTTGTGGTTGTCCTGAGCCTCTGAATCGTACGCTTGTGGTTTGGCTCCACAACAAGATGTACCGTAGGAAACTCACGCTCAATTTGCGCAAAGGGCTTCTCAAGCTTCTCCAGGTCATACCCACTCCTCCTTCAGTAGTCCACGCCTCCATGGTGACTCCTGGAAGTCCCAGGTGCTCATGCCAGAAATCAGAGCCATTCTTGATAGCCCTTCTCCTCTGCATGCTACCTTCACTGGCAACTGGCATTCTGGCTCCCAAACAAGTCTGAACTCTCTCTGTGGTTATCATCTGAACTCAAGTAGTGGTTATGTCCCTCCCAAGCCACTGGCTAAGCCTTCTAATTATTCTATTATCCCTCATTCCCCTCTGTGACAACAACAGCAAACAGAGTACATTTTAATAAGCACATCAGTTCTGTAGATGCTCTACCTTTAAACTCTACCGACTGCATTCCAGTCTCTCCCTCTGTGACTGTCCAGCTACCTCTCCACCCACTGTAGTCTCACTGATGATGTATCATACGATGACCTTTTGTTTCCTCCTCGTGCCAGGCTCATTCCTGATCAGCCTTCGCGGTTGGTGTTCTCTCTACCAGAATGCTTTTTCCCACCTCTTCATCTGCCAAATTCTCCTCTCCCTTCAAGTGTACATGTTAATTTCCTCACAGACATTTTCCTTGATCCCAGAAACTTAAACTGTTAACTAGTTTCTCAGGACTCCGTAATTCTCTTTCAAAACATTTATTAAAATTGTAATTATACATTTATTATTTTAAGGTCTTTTGACAATGACATCTACTTTTATATTTCTGACCACTCTAATTATTCTTTTTTTTTTCTTCTGAAATCTTAATAAAAGTAAGGACCTTGTCTCTTTTGTTTATCACTTACATTCCCAGTGCCTTGCATGGCACTTGACATAGAGTAGATCAATTAATTGAATAAATGAATGAAGTACAAAGACATTAAAAACAAGAACATTCTATTTAATACATGGGGGAAACAGTACACCATTTAAAAAGTGTTGGTATAATTAGAAAATAAAAGCAGCATATAACAGGCCCTTATGTGTATGCTGGAAAGGAATTTAGCAATCAGCCCACCATTGTCAAAGGAGGAAACTGAGCCAAAATTGTCTGTGACTTGCTGTCACACAGCTAACAGGTAACAGAATAATAGGCAGGCCCAGATACCATGATTACAAGCCCTGTGCTCTCTACAATAAACAATTCAACTTTTGTAGCTCCAAGGAAAGCTAAATGATAATGAAGTAACTGGATTTTGTGTTAAGTCCTTCATTTCCACAGGAATATGGAGAGGGTCATCCCGAAATACAACCCATGTCAATTTAGCCAGGTGTTCTGGAAGCTCTAGTAGATTCTGATGTAATTTCAAAGGTGAGTTGTACTGGTATCTTCTTCCACTAATGGATTTTTTAACACATCAATTTGTCCATAAATTTTACATCATTTAATTTTTGCTGCTAGGCTGCTATTTGCATCAGTGGATTTTAAAATATGTATGATCTACTTAGTGACTATATCTTTCCTTTAATTGTTCCTAATTTGCACTGCTCAGGAAACAAAGGTTAAGAGAGACAGTCTAGGAGTGTGGAAGGAGCACAGGTCATGGATCTTGGGTTTGAATACTGACTCTGCCCTCCAAACATTCGTTCTTTTACCTCTAAATTGTAGGGGTATTAATACCTACCTTGGAACATAATTGCTGTAAGGTGAAATGAATTAATTTATGTAGAAGGCCTGACACACAGAAGCATAATCAATTAATATTAGTTCTATTTCTAGCCTAGTAGTTTTAGATTTGGGGAACAAATTATTTTACTAATGTGTCTATTATGATTCTAGTTTTGATCATGAATCTTTCAGCCCGAACTTCTCAAATGGCAGGGCCCTAATATCTTTAGTTTCTGCCTTCATCATGGCATCTCCCTTTATATTTCTGACCATTGTAATTGTTCTTTTTTGGCATTCTCTGCCACTGATGTACCCTAATAATATCTTGCTCAGTATTCCAGGTTTGGGCCACCAAATTTTAATAGGTGTAGGTTAAAGATTTTGGTGTCTTTGCAGATTAATTGTTGTAACTATCAAAAAGGAAAATTTCATAAAATTGATAAACTAGGGATTTTGTCCATTATTCCTTAGTATTTATTGATCATCTATTTTGTACATAACTTAGAGCTGCCAGATTTAGCAAATAAAAATACAGATGCCCAGTTAACTGAATATTTTGTATTATATTTGGAAACTCTAATATAGATAAGGGCTTTTCTCTATATAAGAAAGAAATTAAAATGTGGTTTCTACCCCAAGGGCATTTTTATGCAAGATAAGGATGTAGGCGTAGACTTAGAGATAGGTAGTGGGCAATACATGGGAAGAAAAGGTTACAGGTGGATGGTGTATTAGTTTCCCAGGATTGCTATAACAAAATACCCCAAATTAGGTGGCTTAACAGAACAGAAATTTGTTTTCTCACAGTTTCAGAAGTTAGAAGTCTGAAATCAAGGTCCGAAATCAGGGTTGGTTTATTCTGAGGGATCTAAGAGAGAATCTGTACCATGCTTCTCTCCCAGTTTCTGGCAATGGCCAGCAATCCTTGGCTTGTCGGAGGTACCACTCCAATATCTGTCTCTGCCTTCCCCTGGTGCTCTTCCTAGGTGTCCCTGCTCCTTTCCTTGTAAGGATGCCAGTCACATTGGATTAGCGTCCACTCTAATGATTTCATCTTAGCTTGATTACATCTGCAAAACTCTGTTTCCAAATAAGGTCACATTCAGAAGTCCCAGGGGTTAGGACTTCAACATATCTTTTTGGAGGACACAATTCAACTCACAACACATAATATGGGTATTGAATATCATAGAGTTCAGAGAAGGGGCAATTAGTCCTGAGATGAAATGATGAAAAAGGCCCATTGCAAGAATTAATTGAGCTGGACTTGAAGGCTGGGTAGATGTTGTTAGAGAGGAGGACAAGGGCTTGAAGTGGATGATGAATGAGAGGATAGGGAAGAAGCTCATCTTCCAGAAATGAAGATACTTGCTGTAATTGACTAAAGACAATAGCAGTCATGCTACAAACTCTGAGAAAAGCAGCAATAATTAAACTTCCTCAGCTCAGAAAAGCAACAGTGTCATTATGAGGCAGATTTTATTGGTGTCCAAGGTTCCTTTCATCTCTAACATTCAGGTTGCTCAGGGCTAATTTGGTTTTGGCACCAGCCCCAGAGATACTAGAAGGACAAGCCTGGGAAATTACTACAGGCAAACTTTGTGTCCTTTAGGCACTAAGCCCACTATATTAGAATCCAACTTGGGGGTTATATGTAAAATTAAGCATTTACGTAAAATAAAGTTTAAGATGCAAACAATCAGTACAGTTAGGATGTTATTTACTCAATAGAGATGATTAAACTTACCAATTTTATCAGACACACCCCTTTAGCAAAGTTGGTCTGGATGAAACAAAGTCTAGAAAAAAGTTCTAAGCTTTGTTTCTTGTGTGTATAATTATGTGAGTGTGTCACACTATGGCATATCATAGTGGGTTGTCAGTCTCCTCCTGTTATGTTGGTGTGGCCTCCTCTGGATACACATGGAAGTTCTCACATTTCCCCCCTATAGTTAGTCAATTAAATCAACTTTATGCAAAGCTTATTTTATATCACTTTATCTTAGTGTTGACTAAATTACTGAACTGCTACAAGTCTAGAGTTTTCTTCTAGTTGATGTTTCAAAAAATAATTTGAAAGAAAAGAGGAAATCTAACAATTGGGAAGAGCTGTTCTTCATCTGTGGTCAAGTTACCCCTTTGCCCAGCTGTTTCCCACTGGTAGTCACCAACAACGGGGCACAAACATAGAGAAGCTCTCCTTACGTTGTAATACTTAAGTTCTGAAATTTGGGTTTGTGAGGCTAATAGCCACAGACCTATGTATTTCCTCCTAGTCACCTTTAGACTCAGATAAGCTCCACAAGGCTGGAGTTTTGGAGACTAAAAATGTGAGATTTACTCAATGAGAAAATGAAGACTTGCCTGCTTTCCATTCAGTTTACCTTTCCTTAAGTCATTTTTAAAAATTAAAATTTTTCTTAAAGTGGTGAACATTCTCAAATGGAAACCAAAGGGGAGTAGGAGTAGCTGTATTTATATCAGATAAAACAAACTTTAAATCAAAAACAGTAAAAAAAAAAAAAAGCCAAAGAAGGTCGTTATATAATGATAAAGGGATCAATTTCACAAGAGGATATAACAATCCCAAACATATATGCATCCAACACTGGAGCACCAAGGTTAATGAAACAAGTATGATTAATATAAGACCTAAAGGAAGAGATAGGCAATAATATGATAATAGTGGGAGATTTTAACACCCCACTCATAGCACCAGACAGATCATCAAAACATTTAAGTCAAGAAAAACTGGTCTTAATTGGACTTTAAACCAAATATACATAACAAACATTTATGTTCTACCCAATAACCACCCAAGGGAGGGTTAAAGGCATGGCCTACCCCCCTGCAATGCTCCCCGTGTCCTTTAGTTGTGGGTTTACCCCCCCGTCCCCCTAATCCCTGGAGAGTATTACTGCCATGTGATCACCCCAGTGTTGATCCGCTAGTACCAATTCGATGACGAGTACAAGTGGAGCCCATTCTTCCGATCTTGTGGTGCCTCACTTTGGATAATGGGCTTAAGTTTAATCCAGGAAAGTATAAGAGGTTCTAGATCACTGTTGTTTCTTATGATTGAGTAATATTCCATTGTATAAATATACCAAATTTTAATAA
The DNA here is from genome assembly GCA_004363605.1 of Indri indri. Lineage (NCBI taxonomy): Eukaryota > Metazoa > Chordata > Mammalia > Primates > Indriidae > Indri > Indri indri. The sequence goes on along the minus strand of RJWJ010000964.1, from coordinate 116,607 downwards.
TCCACTCGTGAATTGACGGGCACTTGGGTTGTTTCCACATCCTTGCAATAGTGAATTTTGCTGCCATAAACATTCGGGTGCAGATGTCTTTATCGTAAAATGTTTTTTGCTCTTTTGGGTAAATGGAGGAGGCCATTATCTTAAGTGAAATAACTGAGAAACAGAAAGTCAAATAAGGCATGTTCTCACACATAAGTGGGAGCTAAATAATGTGTATACCTGGATGCAGAGCATGGAATAATAGGCATTGGAGACAGAAAGATGGGAGAGCCAGAGTGGGGTGAGGAATGGGAAATTACTTAATGGATACAATGTATACTATTTGGGTGGTGGTCACACTAAAAGCCCAGAGTTCACCACTATGCAATATATCCACGTATCAAAATTACTCTTGTACCCCTTAAATTTATACAAATACAAAATAAAATGCTGAATATTAACATTTTAATGAATTATTATATTGTTGAAATTTATGAATAGCCTAGTGCAAGAGTTAAATCGACCAAGCAATCATGATTGAATGCAAACCTAAGCCTGGTTACACATCTGCAACAGATACCAGAAAAGCGTCTGCTGCCTTGGTTTTTTCCAGGTGTTGGTACATCTGACTCAGTTGGACTCTCTGGAGTCTGGGACTCCCATTGCACTTCAATCACTGACAAAGCTCCTGGAGTCTTCTTTCTGCCAGACAACTTTATTTAAGTCATCTTCCTTCTGGCAAGAATGTTTTCCCTGCTTACTATTTATCAAGTGAAAGGTGGTATTTGTCTTTCTAACTTTTCAAGACTTCTACAGTTTCCTTTCTTAACTCCAACTTTCTTAATTTGTGTTAAGATGCTACCTACCCAGGTTATTTGTGATAGATATGCACATAGCTGGCCTCCTTCTCTGCACAAGAAGGAATAGCTACACAGGATTGAAAAAAATTCTCTTCTCCCCACAGAACTAAAAAACTTGTTTATTCTAGAACATCTTAAACACATATAAAGAAGAAGGGAAAACAACCCAGAGTACTAGCAGCTAAAGGCAACCATTATTAGTATAGTAGTTTATGTCATTCCATTCTTACTGTTTCCTGAATATTTTATTTTGTAAACTAGTTCACTTGTATTTTCTCTACAATGTGTGTGTGTGTGTGTGTGTGTGTTGGCTGTTTGTTTTTACCTCATGCTATTCATCAGAAGCAAGATGGTCCACAAATATAAGAATATGAAGGCAGAGTGCATTGGTTCAAATCATGATTTCCCCATTTTTGCAAACTTGGGAACATGAATCAGCTCCTTTAAATCTCAGTTTCTTACTCCCAAATGAATATAATAATCATGTGCACTTCAAGGAGCTATTGGAAAAATCAAATGACATAATGTATGTTAAGCATTTATATACTATATGTACCTGAACATATGTCTGGTGCTCAATTAAATGTTAACTATTATATTTCTTCTATCATTATAAAATATTCAGGAACATAATTTTATGTGACTGCGTACAATTTTATCCTTGGTACCTACTGTAGTTTGATTACCTGTTCTTCCATGGGTATCACATGGGGTTGGTGGTAAAGAGAAAGGCGTGCAGTGGTCATTGACAATCAGTTGAGTACAATATGCCAGTCCAGGGCTGAGGTGACTTGGGAATCTGTGAGATCTAAGAGAGAGACTTTTTGACAAAGGGAAAATTAATGGCTAAAGACTTTTTGCCTTGAAGTGTCTATCTCTGTATGGACTGACAGATTTTTGTTTCTGTGTCATACAAAGTATCAGAAGGGCCAGCTTTCACATGAACAATTTCATATTTTGGAAATTAGTAACATGATGCCTCCATATTTTAGTGCTTATGGAGTTTTAAAAATCATTATCTTTGTGAGTTTTGGAGTGGATACTAACTCCAAATTTTATTTTATTATTTAATTTGCTTGATTTATTCTTTGCAAATGCATTATGTGTAACTGCTAGTTAAGATGATATGTTTGGGCAACATAGGATATGGCAGAATTTAATTGACTTAAAAATACACAAAATGACAATATGAAAAGCTTTCATTTTATTTAATATCTTAGTCACCATTTATTTTTCCTGTTGGCTCCCAAACCATATTGATTTTATGAGTGTCTCTGAGGAAGGTAGGAAAGGAAGTTTATGGGAAGGAAATTCTCTTGAAGTAGCACTAATAAAACCACATATAGGCCAATGTCCTGGACGATTGAGGGACCAGATCCAGCTTCTTTGAGCTTTCCTTTGAGGCATGCAATCCCAATATAAAAATTAGTGTTAAGAGACCTTTACTCTTGACATTAAATATATTACCACTTTCTTTCCAGTTCTAATTTGCAATCAAAGTCATCTGTTGCCTCGGTGCAGGCTGTTTATTTTTTTTAGAGAGTTTTGTTAAGATTTTTACTACATGGACTTAATTATGTAGTTACATAACAGATCTGGTAACTGCTTCAGAGGAACCATTCTAATCTATGAGGTACCTAAGATAGTCTTTAAAGAACATCTAATTACATAATTACAATGCCTAATAGACCAGAATAACAGGTAGCAGGAATACCTTTGGAGCCATAAGAGAAGCCTTGTGGCCTTTAGGGTATATAATATCTGTTACGAAAATAACCCACCATTATGTCATTATGTAACAGCACATAATAGCAAAGGAGGTATTAATAGTAAATATAATAAATATCACTTGCATTTTGTTTTTCTGTAAGTGACTTTCTTTAATTTTCAAAAAATATGTAGAATCAATTGGAAATATCTCTATTCAAGAAAAAAACTATGAAGTTTTAGATACAAGATGGCTGTGAAAGACAAATAAAAAAGATATTGTAAACATATCAAATTAATTATAAAAGTATGCATATTAATGTCAAAACTACAAAAATACATTTAAGATATCAAAGACAGAAAATTCAAAGTATTATGTTCATATATTTGAATCTGGCACACTATGTTTTCTAAGTAACAATGAAAAAAATCAAGAATGAAACTAAAACATGCTGGAGCCTTGAAATCCTATGAATGTTTTAACTATATGCCAGGTTATAAGGGCTCTGTTAAAATCTGGGCAGTTTTTCAGAAGGAAGAGTGAATTTTAATCAAGTTCCGTGTTTAAACATTTTTCTTTAATATCTTTTGAGAAATATATAAGCAAACACTAACAATTTGGCTATATTTTATAAAACTCATAAAAATCTATCTTGGTTTTTTTGAGCAAGAGGCTTTTTTGTTGTGTGTTTTAAAGGATACATTTTACAAAAAAAAAAAAAAGCTCAGAGTCTGTAAAAGTATTGCATGGTTGAGTATTTACTACCCATTAAAAATTTCATGCCAAAGTTCATGTTTGGTGACAAACCAATCAACCAACCAGACAAACAAAAATAGGATATGCTTGGCAATGGGTCCTGGTACATATTAAATCTATTATAATACTTTCCCTTTGTTTTCTATCACTTTTGTTTAGTTTGCATTAAAACTTATGTATGCAGGTAAAATTTTAACAGTAACTGCCATAGGCACAAGCTTGTATGCTCTGAGACCACTGGTATGTGGAGAAATAGTTGGCAACTGTAAAAGAACATTTCAAATGTTTCACAGACCAAGAGCCAACAATTTTGGGAAAATTTTTTCAAGGCAATTTTATGATAAAATTATGCAAGTTTCAGTCATGACAAAAATTTAAACAATGCACATGTAAACATTACATTTTTTATTTACCTAGGGACGGTTATGATAATATGGCCAAAGCGTTTACATGTTTTGGTATTGTGTCTTACTAAAAAAGTCAAATTTGGTTAGAGATATATAAACTCCCTATCCTTATACATCTTTCTTCTCCAACAAAATTTGAGTTGCATTCAAAACCCACAATGTTGCAATGAGTTCTGCACTTGGGAATATTCATATTCATAATCTGCATAGCTTAGCAAATATAGTTTCTTGTTTTTTAAGGCCTGGAAATATTTTACAAATTAAATATCAATCCATTTTTAAGATGGACATCAGATGTGAGCTATATTTTATATATGCTAGCCCTATATTAATATTTAATGCTTCCTCCTCCATCAATCTCCCACAATAGAATACAACCACCAGCACACAAAAATATCCTATATCCTGTTAAAAATATATTTTTTCAAAGTGCAAGGTAAAAGTAAAACATTGAAAATGTTCCTTTTTCAATGTGGCCTTGAAATAGTAATAGGGACAAGATTTACTCTCTTACCTTAACCAATTAGGAAACCAGACAAAATACGTAAGGCAATTGTTCTCAGACAGTACATGATAGACAGCACAGGATTATTAGCCCTGATTATAAGGTAAACTGTATAATTACTCCAGTTTACTACCTGGAGGCTATATCTGCTCTGTTTTGCAGGGAGAGAGGAAAAAAATTAAAGCCAAGGAATCTTACTGAGTTTTAAAGATGTTGTTTGGAATTCAGGGGGACATTGGTGGAGCAAAGGGAGCTTCACAAAGGCAGAGCTTGGAAGATCTGCAGAGGTCCCTTGCAGTCTTTGGCAGAGCACTGATCTGCTCATGTGTGAGAGTAAACTATCCAAGGCTGGATTTGAGTAAGCTGGACATTGAAACTGAGTAAGCTGAACAATTTCTGAAGCTAATCATGGGCCGGGAATATTTTATTTTTCTGTCAGCCAGAGTGGAGAGATTTCATAATAAATAAGACATTGGGTAGAATAATCAGAAGGAAATTATCTTAGTGATAGGGCTAAATTATCCATAGAATAAAGCCTGTTTTAGACATGACCTAACAATGCTTAACAGCAATCCTACAGAGAAACAAAGCAATCCCAAGTAATCTGACTGTATCCCAGACAAAAAGATCACCACCATTTAAAGGAATACAACAAAATTCCGTATTCAACCACATAAAATTCACAATATCCAGTATCCAAAAGAAAACAGGCAGGCCTACAAAGAATTAGGAAATTATGGCCCATAATCCAGAGAAAAATCAATCAGTTGACTCAGACACAGAAATAAATTAAATTTTAAAACAAGAAAGAAGGATGTTAAAAGAACTATTATAAATATATTCCATATTCATGTAGGTGGAGGAAGACATGAACATGATGACAAATGATAAAGAAAATATACAACAACTCAAGTAAAACTTATAAAAATTAAAACTAAAATACTTGGAATTATAAATACCCTGGATTGGAATAACAGCATTTAGACCTTGCAGGAAAAAAATCAATGACTTTGAAAACAGCAATAGAAATTTCCAAAATAAAGTAGAAGGGGAAAAGAATGAAAAAAAAAAATGAACAGCATCAGGAACCTTTGGAAAAATATCAGACAGTTAAACATATGTGCAATTGGCATCCTTGAGGTAAAAAAACAAAGGGGGACAGAAAAAATAATTGAAGACCAATAATCAAAATTGTTCCAAATTTGATAAAAACTAGAAACCCATAGATCAAAAACACTCACAGCACTGAAAGTAGAGGAAACAAAGGAAAACACACAGGGATACATAATAATCAAATCGCTGAAAATGAATGATGAAAAAGAAGCCCCAAAAGTGGCCAGAGAAAAGGACAAAAGGGAATAAAGATAAGAAAGACAGCCAACTTATCACCAGAAGCTATAAGAGCTGGAAGACAATTGATCAATATTTTTAAAGTACTAAAATCAGTCAATCGATCTGTCGATCAATAAAAGAACCTGCCAATCTAGCAGTGCTTGACTCAATATGTGGTGATCAAGAAGACAGACTATGGTAGATTTTATGACTAATGATCCTTCCTGCTAGGGCATTATACAACTGTACCCTATTCAAATTAGGGTGGCCATGTGAATGAATATTTTGGCCAAAGAAATGTGGTAGAAATGACATGTGTCAATGTAAAACAGAAACTGTAAGAATAACATGTCTCTTGTCTTTTTTCCTTGAGATGCAAAGTTCTAGATAGAAGCTGGACCATTAGCCTGGGATCTAGAATAATGATGACATGAGGCAGAGCCATAGCTGACCCACAAATGACATGCAACAAGAGCAAGTGATGTAATTATTGTCATAAGCCATTATGACTTTGAAATGGTCAACATTAGGGTGGTCACCACACCCTAATTCTAACTATCCTAACTGATACAGGCAGCAGGATTAACTTCAGGCTTCATCTTCTGGGGAGGTCAGGGCACACAGGGGCAGATTCTCAGCAAGAGAATTTATTTATTTTATTTTATTGTTTTATTTCAGCATTTTACAGGGGTACAAATGTTTAGGTTACATATATTACCTTTGCCCCACCTGAGTCAGAGCTTCAAGTGTGTCCATCTCCCAGATGGTGCATACCACACCCATTATGTGTGAATATACCCATCCCCTCCACCCCTCTGACCTGCCGAGGCCTGATGAAAGTTACTACTATATGTGCACATAAGTGTTGATCATTTAATACCAATTTGGTGATGAGTACATGTGGTGCTTGTTTTTCAATTCTTGTGATACTTCACTTAGTAGAATGTGCTCCAGCTCTATCCAGGATAATATAAGATGGGCTAGATCACCATTGTTTTTTGTGGCTATACCACATTTTATAGATCCACTTATGTATTGATGGACACTTGGGTTGTTTCCACATCTTTGCAGTTGTGAATTGTGCTGCTATAAACATTCTAGTGCAGATGTCTTTTTTATGCAATGTCTTTTGTTCCTTTGGGTAGATGCCCAGTAATGGGATTGCTGGATCAAATGGTAGTTCTACTTGTAGCTCCTTGAGGTATCACCATATTACTTTCCACAGAGATTGTACTAGTTTGTAGTTCCACCAGCACTGTATGAGTGTTCCTATCTGCATCCACACCAACATTTATTGTTTTGGGACTTTTTGATAAAGGCCATTCTCACTGGAGAGAAGTGATATCTCATTGTGGTTTTGATTTGCATTTCCCTTGTGATTAGAGATGTTGAACATTTTTGCATATGTTTATTGGCCATTAGTCTATCTTTTGAAAAGTTTCTGTTCATGTCCTTTGCCTGCTTTTTAATAGGGTTGTTTGAATTTTTTCTTGCTGATTTTCCTGAGTTCTATATGTATTCTAGTTATTAGCCCTTTATCGGATGTGTAGCATGAGAATATTTTCTCCCATTCTGTAGGTTGTTTGTTTGCTCTCATGCTAGTTTCTTTGGCTGTGCAGAAGCTTTTTAATTTGGTCAGGCGCCATTTATTTATTTTTGTTGTTGCCGTGATTGCCTTTGGGGTCTTCTTCATGAATTCTTTGCTTAGGCCAATGTCTGTAAGAATTTTTCCAACATTTTCTTCTAGAATTCTTATAGCTCATGCCCTAGGTTTAAGTCTATTATCCACTGTGAGTTGATTTTTGTGACAGGAGAAAGCTGCAGATCCTGAGATCCTGAGACTTTGCTGAATTTGTTTATCAATTCCTGTAGTCTCATGGCAGAGTCTTTGGGGTTTTCTAGACATAAGATCATATCATCAGCCAAGAGAAATAGTTCACTTCTTCTGCCCGCATTTGGATGCTGTTGATTTCCTTCTCTTGTCTGATTGCTCAGGCTAGGACTTCCAGCACTGTGTTGAATAGAAGTGATAGAGGGCAAACTTGTCTGGTACCAGTTCTAAGCAGAAATGCTTTCAATTTTTCCCCATTCAGTATGATGTCAGCTGTGGGATTGTCATACATGGCTTGTATCATTTTTAGGTCTGTCCTGTGTATGTCTAGTTTGTTAAGTGTTCTGATCATAAAAGGGTGCTGAATTTTTTTGAGTGCTTTCTCTGCATCTATTGAAAGGATCACATGGTCTTTGTTTTTATTTACATTTATGTATTGAATTATATTTATAGATTTTCTTATGTTGAACCATCCCTGCATCTCTGGGATGAAGCCCACTTAGTTATGATGGATTATTTTTTTGATAAGCACCCAAATTTGGTTTGCTAGGATTTTGTAGAGAATTTTTGCATCTATATTCATAAGGGATTGGTCTGTAGTTTTCTTTTTTTGTTGTGTCCTTTCCTGGTTTTGGTATCAGGGTGATGTTGGCTTCATAAAACGTGTTAGGGAGGATTCCTTCCTTCTCAATGTTGTGGAATAATTTCTGCAGGATAGACAACAGTTCCTCTTTGTAGGTCTGGTAAAATTCGGAAGTGAAACCATCTAGTCTGGACTTTTCTTTTTGTGAAGGTTTTTATTTCTTCTTCAATTTTGGTACTTGATATTGGTCTAACCAGGAATTCTATTTCTTCCTGATTGAGCCTGGGGAGGCTGTGTGTTTCTAAGAATTTGACCATTTCCTCCACATTTTCATGGTTATGTGCATAGAGGTTTTTATAATATTTGTTGATGATATTTTGTATTTCTGTGGTATCAGTTGTAATTTATTCTTTTTCATTTCTGATTGAACTTGTTAGAGTCCTTTCTTTTCTGCTTCTTGTTAATCTAGCAAGAGGTGTGTCAATTTTGTTTATTTTTTTCAAAGAACCAACTTTTTGTTTTATTAATCTTCTGTATAGTTTTTTTTATTAACAATTTCATTTAATTCTGCTCTGATCTTTGTTATTTCTTTTCTTCTGCTGGGTTTGGGGTTGGTTTGCTCATCCTTTTCCACTTCTTTGAGATGATTCTTTAGATTATTTATTTGTGATTTTTCTGTCTTTTGGATGTAGGCATTTACAGATATAAATTTTCCCCTCAGGACTGCTTTTGTTGTGTCCCTTTTGATAACTTGTGTCTCCTTTATCATTTAATTCAAAGAATCTTTTGATTTCCATCTTAATTTCCTCCTTAACCCAATAATTGTTCAGCAGAAGTTTGTTTAGTTTCCATGACTTTGTGTGGAGATGAGAGTTTCTGTTGGAGTTGATTTCTAATTTTATTCCACTGTTGTCTGAGAAGATGCATGGTATAATTTCTATTTTTTTGAATTTGGTGAGACATATTTTATGGCATAGAATATGGTCAATCTTAGAGAATGTCACATGAGCTGATGAGAAAAATGTATATTCAGTGTTTTTTGAGTAGAATGTTCTGTAAATGTCAGTTAGGCCATGTGTTCTAGAGTTCTATTTAAGTCCACTGTTTCTTTATTTATTTTCTCTTTGGAGGATCTGTCCTGTTCTGTCAGAGAGGTGTGGATTCCCCAGCTATTACGGTGCTGCTGTTTATCATTTTGTTTAGGTCAAGTAGGACTTGTTTTATGAATCTGGGCGCACCTTAGTTAGGTGCATAAATATTTAGAATTATTATGTCTTCTTGTTGAATTGTACCCTTCACCATTATATAGTGATCATCTTTGTCTTTCATTATTTTTGTTAATTTGAAGACTAAGTTATATGAAATCAGAACTGCTACACCAGCTTTCTTTTGGCTTCTATTTGCATTTAATGTTTTTTCCATCTGTTCACCTTGAGTCTGAATGCATTCTTGTGGGTTAGATGTGTTTCCTGAAGACAGCAGATACTTGGGTTGTGTATATTTATCCATTCGGCCAGCCTATGTCATTTTAGTGTTCAGTTCAAGCCATTCACATTTATTGAAAGAATTGATAAGTGGGCAGATTTCCTTTCATCCTGTTGAGTTGAGCTTTGTTGTTTTGTTTTCTCTCTTGAGCCATTGTGGTATCTGGCCTTTGACCTTTAGCTTTTGCATGATTTTACAAGGGTGTCTATGGTGCTGATCTGTGTATAATGTTGTTCTGAGTATTTCCTGGAGGGCAGGTCTTGTCTTGATGAATTCCCTCAGTCTTTGCTTGTCTGAGAAGGTCTTTATTTCTCCTTTGTATAAGAAACTTAGTTTTGCAGGACACAAGAGTCTAGACTGGGCATAATTCTGTTTGAGAAGACTGAGAATTGGGGCCCAGTCTCTTCTGGCTTATAAGGTCGCAGTTGAGAAGTCTGCAGTTAGTCTGATGGGTTTTCCTTTGTAGGTTACCTGCTTCTTTCACCTTACATCTGGTAGGAGTGCCTCTTTTGTGTTTATTTTGGCCAGTCTGATGATTATGTGTCATGGTGTTCTTCCTGTTTGCAATGACTCTCTCAAGAGTCCTTTGAGCTTCTTATACCTGAATATCTAGATTTCTAGCAAGGCCAGGGAAATTTTCATCTATTATAACCTCAAATAGTTTATCCAACCCTTGTGTATTTTCTTCTTCACCCTCAGGGATCAGCATGAGAATTTAAAAGAGAATACTTGCACATCTTGTAAAGCTTTTAAATAACACAATGCCAACATGCAAATATTCCTAATGCAGAGGAAAGGTGACTAGTACCTGAAGAAACTGAAGCTAGCTAGTAATGTGCTCTCTTACTAGTCCAAATTTTAAAAAAGGTAGAAATAAATTATAAAAAGCCACATTCAGGAGAAGTGTAAGAGGATGGAACCACCCTGTGACACTTCAGAGAAGTTAAAACAACACATGAAACTTGAAAAATAGTTGAGGACAACAAAAAGACTTGGTTAAGAAGAAAAAAAGGAAATAAATGATAGTTTTTGTTTTTGTAGTTGATGATGTAATATTAAGCGATGTGTAGGAGAAAGTAGTTCTTTAGAGTGAAAAGACCATCAAAGACTTCTGTGAAGGAGAGAGAAAGCCTGGGATAGGTAAAGAGGGTGCAACTGCACCTAACTGCAAAATGAGTGCAAATCCCTGGCCCAGAAACACTCCATCCCAGGGCTCTGAGAGATTATACTACTGGAATTGCTGAATGGCTACTGCTGATCTTTGATTACATTTTACGTTCCTTGCTGGTATATAGAAATGTAATAGTTTTTTTTTTTTTTTGTATATTGATCCCACAACATTGCTGAGCTCTTATTAATTCTAACATTTAAAATGCTTTTGGGTTTTTGATCTAATCAGTAAAAATGACATTTCGTTACTTCTTTGCAATTGTTATAAATTTTTTAAACATTTTGAGCTGGATCGGACATTCATTTCTGATTTTAAAAGAAAAACTACATTTTAACCTTTAAATATTGTGTGCTATATAGTGTCAACCAGAATAGTTGCACTGCCCTAAAAATCACCTGTGTTCTGCCTATTTATCCCTCTCTCCCCCCTAACTCCTGCAACCACTGACCCTTTTACTGTTTCCATAAGTTTTGCCTTTTCCAGGATGTCATCCAGTTGGAATCATACAGTATGTAGCCTTTTCATATTGGCTTCTTTAACTTAGTAATATACATTAAATTTCCTCTATGTTTCTTCATGGCTTGACAGCTCAATTCTTGTCTGTTTTTTTTTTTAAACATATGCTTGCTTTTAATTATTACATGTGTAATTTCAGTGTCCAGTCAGTCTGTCCTAATTCTTCTTACAGGGTTTGTGTGTGTGTGTTTGTGTGTGTGTGTGTGTGTGTGTGTGTGTGTGTGTATAACAGACTTTGCTATTTTGAGAGCAGTTTTAGATTTGCAGCAAAATTGAGTGGAAAGTACAGAAATTTTCCATATAACTCCTGGTCCCAAATATGCATATATGCATAGCCTCTCCCATTATCAACATCCCATCAGAGTGGTACATTTGTTATAGTTTATGAACCTACACAGGATGATGAATCATTATCACCTCGAGTCAAATTATTTGCTATCTTTCTGGTAAAATATGCCTTTAATTATTATATAGTGATTCTCTTTATCCTTAATACTGTTTCGTAATAAAGTTATCTGTTTTAATATCACCAACTTCTATTTTAAATAGTATTTGTCTTGCTTATTTTTTATTATTTTATTGTCATCTTTTCTGTGTGTTCAGAGAGCTGAATTGTGTGTTCTCAAATCCATTCTGATAATTAGAGTTTTTAAAAATTTGGTAGGTTTAGTCTATTTATATTTATTGTGATTAATGATATATTTGGATTATGACTACCACCTTGCATTTTTTCCTATGCGTTTTCTTCTCCTTTAATTTGGACTAATGAAACACCCCCTCTCTATCACCATCTACTAGTTTACAAGTAATACGTTCTATTTCCACTGTTTAAGGCTTATATTACATTTTCTAACTGACATATTTGCTTAAACAAAACCTCAGTTACCTTCTCCGGTTTCATGTGTTTTCATTTTTTTATTATTTCAGTTCCAATTACCTTTTTTTTCCAAGCATGGTCATTATCACACTTGTTTTTTAAAAATATATACAGGTGATGTTTCTTGAAATCGAGGTACATGTTTGCTGATTTTTTGCCACCTTGTTCTTACCGCTATGGAAATGTGGTGAGGTTGCACAATGCTAAGTGAGCATCACGACGCATTCTGTATGAACAATGGTACCTGGAGCTGCCCCACTTGGCAGCACAGATATCAATACTTTCTTCCAGGCTTTATTTCTGTCTTTCTGATATAGAGATTTTAGAAATTCCTTAAGAGAGGATGTATGATGATCCATTATTTTGTCTTTATTTTGTTGGCTTTGTTAAATAAGAGTTTAGCTTGGTATGTAATTTTAGATGGGTGTGATTGACATGTTGAAAGCTATTCCACTGTCTTCTGTCTTTTATCGTCGCTCTTAAAAAGCATGTTACTAGGTTTTTATTATTTCTTTGTAGGTAAACTCTCATTGTCCCTCACATTGCTATCAAGACTCCCTTTGTCTTATATTTTGCAGATTCTCTATGATGTTTGCAGGTATGAATTTATTCTTATATATCTTGTTCAGGATCTGTTTCTAAATAGGAGAATTTCTGCCTTTTGCCAATTCTTCAAAAGTTTCAGTGACTATCTCTGTATTTTCTCTCCCTCATTTTTTTATACTTTCTTTCCACATTTGTTTAATGTATGTTGGATGGTCTTGTTCAATTTGCCATGTTTATTAACCCCTGTTTTATATCGTTCATCTTTTTATCTATGTAAACTACCATTTGAGCAATTTCTTCATCTGCCTTCCTCAGTTTACAAATAATTTCTTCAGCTGGATCTAATGTGCAAACTCATCCATTAAATTATTTAAAATATAATTAACTTAATTCTAGTTCTACTTGATACATTTTTGAATCTGTTTAAATACTTGCCATTCCTTTTTAAAATTCATATTTTAATTTTAATAATGTTAATCATAAATATCAATATTAATAATTCTATATTTGAGGTTTTAGGGGATTGAATACTGCTGTTGTTTCTACTCTTTTTGTTCATGGTGGTTTATACGTTTTCTAATTTGGAATGGGGAGCTTATATCCATGGGTTATCTGTGGGAATCCTCTGAGCTTGGGTTGGAGGGTACATCTTTCAAGAGAGGATGTGCTTTTGTCTCTGCCAGATCCTGGAGTGCTACCAAACTAGGACTATTAAATTAATCCCTTGCCTTAGGGTTTTTGGAATCATGCTCATAGGGTAAATTTTAGCCTCGAACGTACGTGGTTCAAATTATCAGAGAAGACTATTTTGTCTTACATAGATGCCATGATGAGACAGAACAGTTTCTTTTCATTTTTTTTTTTTCCTAACAGGGGAAGTTTTCTCCAGCCAAACTTTGGCTAAAGGGTGTTGCCTTCTGAAGTTTTAGCTTTATTGTGGTGTGTGTGTGTGTGGGGGGGAGGGGGGCGGAAGGGAGTAATTTCAAGTCACCAAGTTGTGTGAGCCCAAATCTTACTACCACATACCATTAAAATCCATGTTTCCTGACTACTACGATCAACAAATGCCCCCAAGGAAGTCAAAGTTTTACAGCCTGCTAAACACTCTGGTTTTAGCATCCTGGTTCCTATACGTTCAGTTGCACATTTATAAGAATGTTTGTTATGTTTATTCCCATAGCAATTCCAGTTTGTTTGTTTGGCATGGGAAAATATCTAGCCTGTCAAAAATCTGGATATAAAAGTGCTGCCGAGGATCTTGAAAAGTTTAGAGATCAAAAGAAATATTTAATAATGAGAATGCTTGCTTTAGAAAAATAACAAAGAAATAAAGAAAAGAGTATGCTATAGGTTTCTAATGGATTACCTTGTATCACTTCTATAGAATATTATAAACAAAATTAAAAAGATTCATAGGAAATACTTAAGCATAAATCATTGGGGTTCAGAATTAACTTATCAAAATAAGTTATAAGATGAATACCATTTTTGGGTAAACTCACTCATTTAATAGAGCACCAGACAATAGCCTCACATCTACAATATTTAGCAAAAAAGAGAGTTCAAAAAGTTTAAATGAATGAATGAACATGGGTGATGGGATTGATATTATGTATCTCAATTTGAGCAAGACTTTTGACAAGACGCCTCATGTTATCTTAGTGAGTGAGCTGCAGTGTAGCAGATGTTGGTGCCCCGTCCGCATCCCCTCAGCACTCAGCATTCTGATAGCTCATTATTGCAAGCACCTGCTACTTTCTGCCTGAGGCCGTCTCTTGTCCCAGCAGTGCGCTTGGCCCATGTATAGGCCAGGGAGTTAACACCCTTGAATAGCACTCAATCAGTGAGAGAGGAAAGTCGGTGGGTCTACACCCCAGTTTCCTCAGGCCTCCATAGAGCATCCTGTGTCAGTTTCTCTCCTCCCCTTGCCTGCCTCACATCCCATTCTCTTCTCCCAGCACCTTCTGAGAAAAAACTCCCAAATAGCCTACCTTTCCTTAAAGCTTAGTCTTAGGGTCTGTTTCTTGGGAAACCCAATCTAATGCATGGAGAATTATGGACTAGATTATAAGACAAGTAAATTGTTTCATAAACCAGTCATTGCTAATTGGGTTATGTCAGTCAGAAGGGATGTTTCTAATGACACACTGTGAGGATATTTTTACCGTATCTTTCTCAATTTTATCAATATGTGAATAACGACACAGAAAGTTTTCTAATGAATTTGGAGATGAAATAGTATTGGAGTAGGGGGAGTGGTAGTGAATGTGTTAGATGACAGAATCAGGATCCACACAATTTTTAATGGGCTGGAAAATGGATAAGTCTAACAAAATTACAATAATGGATTAAGATTCTGTAATTCAGTCTCCTCAAATGTCGGATATTGCCATTATGTGTTAAAGTCTTAGCGGTATTTGTTAACAGTAAACTTAAAGTTAGTTAACATTGTATATGGCTGCTATTAATAAGAAAGCAGATGTGGTTTTGGGTTACATTAATGACGTAATACCTAGACCAAAGGAGGTGATAATTATGTTTAATTTTGTAATAAACAGGTAATAGTCCAAACATTATGCTTTTCCTAGGATACAAACAATCTCCTGAATACTAGAGAAAGGAGCTGGAGACGGTTGGAAGTATTACATGGAAAAGGATGAACTAAATATGGTTATTTAGGATTCAAGAAAAGAAGAATCAGAGAAGATGATAACTGTCTTCTACTGTTTAAAGATCTGATGGAGAGAAATCAGATGTGCTTGAATACCCTTCATGTCTGGATATTCATGTCTAATCCAATGCCTTGCACATGGTAGGAGCTCAGTACATGCTTGTTGGATGAATGAAAAATTAATAGCATTGCATATTCATCTCATTTAGCTAAGAGAGGATACATCATTTTTTCATTTTCCTGTGTCTATCCATCCTTTTGTCTATGTCATATTTGATGCCATTCTTTAGATGGTGAAAACATAATGCAGGACAAATTTTCTATCATATACAATATCTCCCAGGTAATCCCAGTTCTATAAATGCAAACTATAATGATGATCATTATATCAATTCATAGGAATTGTCCTTGAGTTTATTATCTATAGCAGAGGCAAATGTTTGTGGTAATATTTGCTTCAGTCTCTGTCCTGGCTTTTACGTTTCCCCTCCACATTCTATTTGGGTTATCTCATGCTTTAACATGTTTAAAACTTTTTCATATATTGGTCAAAAATATTAAGGGAATAAGTCAATTGATTTCTGTTATTCCCTGTTTCAAGATTTTCTCTATTTCCCAATCATTTTGTTCTTTTTTTTAAGGGCATATTTCAGGTTGTAAGTCAGATTAAATTAGATAATGGCCAGGTGTGGTGGCTCATGCCTATAATCCCAGCACTTTGGAAGGCCGAGTGGGGAGGATCGCTTGAGGCCCGGAGTTTGAGATCAGCCTGAGCAACATAACGAGATCCTGTCTCTACAAAAAATAGAAAAAGATTTGCCAGGCATGGTGGCATGCACCTGTAATCCCTGCTTCTCTGGAGGCTGAGGCAAGAGGATCTCTTGAGCCCAGGAGTTTGAGGTTGCAGTGAGCTACGATGATGCCACTGCACTCTAGGCCAGGTAACAGAGTGAGACCCTGTCTCAAAAAAAAAAAAAAGAAAATAAAAAAAAATAGAATGAAAACTGTATCATGCATTTCTTTATTATTTATGCATGTTGAGGTCCTTCTCTTATCTAGTCCACTGGGAAAAATTGTTCTTTTAATTTCCTTTTTACAGTTATGACTGCCTTAGGTGCGTGAGTGTTTGCTAGTTGTGGAGTTGGGAGGAAGCTGGCATCTTTCATGCATCCTTCAGGTCCTGACTTGTCGGTCCTTCCTCTCAAACGCTCATTGTGTTTCAACTTTCCATGTGAGTTTTGCATCTCTGTGAAGTTCCTCAGCATTCTCTTCTGCGTTATCAGGGTTTGCATCCCATTGTTTTGTGATGTCTATTTACTTGTCTGCACATCCTACCAAATGGCAAAAGTTACATTCTCAGCATTTAATACTGTGCCTAGTACATAATAAGCACTCATTGGCTATGTGATGAAAATTTGCTCAGAATAAGGTTTTCTTTCAAAAGGTACTTTTGGCTACAGAACAGTGCTATTATCCTGTTTGTAATATTCTTTCATATTTTGTTTTATATTTCAGCATAGTGGAACCCCAATTATAGCCAGTCGTATTTCTAAATTACCATGCAAATTTTGCAAATGGCTTTGCATGTCTTTGTATACTTAAGGGATTGATCCACTCACAATATTTCAAAAGAGGATTTTTTTTTTGTGTGAAAAACCTAGACTTGGAGATGCCCTTGTTTTTTTAAAATAGCTATGTTCAGATGTGTAATCTTGGAACAAACAGCTAACTTCCATGAACCTCAGTTTCCTCACCTGTAAAAGAAGGGAGAACAGGATGATCTCTAAGGTACCTTCAAGAGAATACATTCTTTAATTCTATGATTGAGAAAAGTTTTAAGTAAAAACTTTGTATTTCCTTGCCCTCCCCTTTGCACCCCCTGCAAAGGCACCCAGATCATTTCTCCTTTTCTTTGGGCCTGATTTTCTCTTCTTGTTTATAGCTGCCACTAATTTGCTCGTTTGCTTGCTAGAAAATAGCTAATTAAAACCCACTTCAGCTAACAAGCTGACTGGGACCATGCAAATGTCACTCTCTGCTGTCTGCTATTTCCGTTTATACTTTACATTATTAGCGTTGTTTTTCCTCTCTCTGTTATAATGAATGCACGGATAGATTTAGCGCCCTCTTCACAGGTGTGCACTGGTACAACAGCCACCATCCCAGGGATGCGCTGCTGTTTTACTGCACTTCAGCACTTTGAGTGTTATTACCCCTGACAGTTAATGGTTTCAGAATACATTGCTTGTTAGCTAGATTTTTGAACAGCTTCATCTATCTTTTTGTTTTTACAGTGACTGGCCACATTAAGTATATGTGTCTGAGCTATTAGTGCCGTCTGTTCATCCCGTGCATTTCATTTGGTGTAGGGTTCTTTTTTTCTGTCTAAAATTAGTATGTATTGTCATCCATATACTTCAACACATCGACTTTTGTTATAATTATGCTGTCATCATTGTGCTTCCACACATTCACTAATTTATTGTAGCTAAATTAGACCTAATATTAGCAATTTTGCAGCTGTTCCTTTAGAACATACATGGCCATATATTTGTACGCTATTTAGTAATTATATTTCACAGCAAAAGAACGGACTACATTTTCAAGAGGGAGAGAGTGGGAAGATGGAAAAAAAGGGATTACATAAAAGCAGACTCACCTGAGAGGGGAAGAGAGAGCAAAGAAATGGAGAGAAAAGTGCATGACAGAAAAGATTTAAGGGGTAGATTCCAGAGTAAACTAACAGCAGTGGAGGTGTATACAGGGTTGCGTAATTCGAAGAGCACTTGTAGTAAGTCGGACACTTGCAGAGAAGAAAGCTCTCTGGGCAGATATATTCTTCTTTTACTGTGAATGTGCCACCATGAGGAAATGATAGTAAGTAGGGTTTTTGTGTGAATTGCAAAGAAAAGGAGAGAAGCACAGGCTATGTAGGTACTTACACAAAAACGTGGTATCCAGTGTACCATGTTATTTGCTTTGTGAAGCCTTATAGCCTTATAGATGGCATAAATGCTTTTGTTTAAAAATGTGCTTGAATGACAGAGTGAGGATGAGGAGTTAAAAATTGTTCGAATCTGTATATTGTTTAGAAAAATGCAGGTTCCTGCTTTGTTTATATAGGGAAATATTTGAAGCAGTATGAAAAAGATGCCTGCAGTGTGCTCTGTGTGTTGTGTGTGTGTGTGTGTGTGTGTGTACATGTGTGAATGTGTGGGAAGTTTTTTGTATTTTAATTGGTTTATGAGCATTTAACATGATACAGGCATTTTAAATTATGCAATGCCAGTTTTGGTATAATGTATACTACAAGATAAATGATTAACAAGACAGATTCTTCTAGGACATAAACTGCCTGGTGTGAGTAGTTGAATGTTTTGTAAAGCCACCTGGGTTTAAGGTATTGAGTTAGTAATCCATCTAACAGGACCCTCGTGCTCTAAAAGAATTCACGAGAATTCTCAGAGTACGTGGATCTATTCTCAGGAGCTAACTTACTAGGAGAAAAAAACTCAACAAGTATTGGTTGTTATGGATACTATTCTATGTTTTAATGGATCCAAAACATTGTGTACAGTGATTTAAAACAAAACAAAACTTATAATAGTGTTGGTGACTTGACCTTGAGAATAATCTCAGGCAGGTATGGTTTCCTGAGGATAGTATCCTACTTAGTATATTAGAGATTTGGGTATAGCATCCCTCTTAAGTATTTATATTTTCATTCAGATTGGGTCATAAGAGATGGATTTTCATTGTTAGCAATCCACCACTCTGACTGCCCTCTTCTGCTTCTTCTTCAATAGAACTGAATATCTCATTTCTCTTCTATTCTCCAATTAATCAAAGCCTGCTCTTCAGCTCTTAGAAAACAAAGCAAATTAAAATGGTTAAAGCATTCTGCAGCACACTCCTCTCTGGGATGTTACATTTTTACAGAGAACGCTTCCTTGAACTTTAAAAATAGGATATTTCAGTAGTAGAATTAGGGGGCAAGTCAATAGGCGGGGAGGCAAAACTTCTGTGGGAAGCAAAAATTTGGGGGAAGCTCCTGAAACCAATGCACAAATCTAACTTTTTTTCCTTTAAAAGGATAATGGTTTTACTGGAACTTGCAAGATCATGAATAAACATGACCTCACCTTCACAGACAGTGGGGAAGATCTGAGTTGGGATGTGGGCAATGTTAATTTAATACTTAAGGGGTTGAGAGTCAAAGAGACAGCAAATGTCCATCAGCATCAGTAGTGACTGAAAAAAAGAGCAATGTGTAAATTCCTCTGTCAGCCTTGATATTGCCCCCTCAGCTCACATTGGATTGAAGCACCACTGTGAGATGTTCTTTTTTTTTTATTTCAGCATATTATGGGGGTACAGATGTTTAGGTTATGTATATTGCCCTAGCCCTACCCGAGTCAGAGCTTCAAGCGTGTCCATCTCCCAGATGATTCATTTTTGAGTACAGAGTTCACGTAGAGTTGGAATGATAGGAGGAGATGGCCAGTGATTTTCCTGATAATCCACTATAGACTCCAGGCCCTTATCCCGTAGGAATCTACTACCTTGGCCTAGCTTTGCACACTGGGAACAGCTGATGTTGAGCACTGACCCTACCCTCTGTATCAAGAATCTAAGACAAATTAAACTGAAGTTCCCCCTCGCTCCACCACAGCCCACCTTCCCAGATTCATAGAAACAGTAGGATGTTTTCATTGGATTGTCTTTGTCCTAAACTGTATGGATCCAGGCTCTTCAATTCTTCTCAGACAGGAATTTTGGCAGGAACTTATCTCCTGCGAGGGCCACCTCCATAAATTCCTGTTGTCTTGGGATCTCGGGTGGGAGACTCGGCATGCAAGTGGGAGGGCACAGAGGGTTGGTGTCACATTCTCCTCTGTCCATGCTTTCACCAATTTGCCCCTTTTCCCTTTATAAAAATGCCTATTGCTAAGAAGCCTCAATTTAATTGGTCCATATGCAAGGGTTAGGCTAGATCCTTATTTTGAAGTCCCCTAAGTAGACGGAGACCAACTGACACAAGCAAATCTAACATGTATTAGATCTCCTGTGTGTAAGACTCTGTGTTCACCACTTTCAGAGCTTAACACAAAATAATGTTAAGTAGCTATTTTTGAGGTACAACCTTCTCCAGAACATATGATGAACTGAAGCCAGTTTGCTAATCAGGCTGACCATGCTTATTCATTCCGGGACATCAGGAACATGGGAAATTCTGATAAATATGCTCTTTGGGAGCTAATGTTGGCTAGCTCCTGAGCATTGTGACTTAATGTCACCATGTTGGCTAGCTAATTTTAACATCCTTTTGTAAGTTGGAAAGCACTGTGAATATATTTTCTTAACATGAATGGAGATAATGCAAATTTCCTTATAGCACTAGTTATAAAAACTAATTCCACAGGATAAGTTCTCTGGAAGCAAAGATGACATCATGGTCAAAATGTCTCTTTAAAAAGGAAAAGGAGAGAGAGCAAACAGCTGTCTCAGAAAACCCTGTAAGTAAGATTGTTTTATAATTTTCTTTTCTCATAGTGACCTCATCATACCTTGTTATCAAGGTAATACTGGTCTCATAGTAATTTGGGTAGCTAGTATAGGAATTATCTGTTCCTTCAAGTGTTATAAAATTGGCCTATTAAATCATTTGCATCTGTTGTCTTTTTTTTCCATGGGGGGGGGATAAGGAGTTGATTTTTATTAGGGATTTGATTTATTTAAAGGCTATCATTTTATTTATATTTCTTATTTCTTCTTGAATCAAATTTTGAAATTCATGCTTTTCCTAGAAAATTATTTAGCTTCATCTAAATTCTTGAACTTACAGAAGAAATTTTTTATAACATTTTCTAAAATATCTATGATGTGAGTAGTTATATTTCCTAATATGTTCATTTGTGTTTTTTTTCCCCTTCTTTCTTTTTTGGTCAGTCTAGACAAATCCTTGAGTTTAAACGCTAATGGGAACCAAATGGAGATTATTGAGAAAAACCGGTGGGGCAAGTTGGGTTGACAGCAGGTGTTTGTTTTATTTTTTTTAATTTTTATTTTTTATTTCAGCATATTATGGGGGTACAAATATTTAGGTTATGTATATTGCCCTTGCCCCGCCCAAATCAGAGCTTCAAGCGTGTCCATTATGTATGTATGTACCCATCCCCTCCTCCCGCCTCTCATCTGCCCGACACCTGATGAGTGTTATTCCTGTATGTGCACTTAGGTACTGATCAGTGAAAACCAATTTGATGGTGAGTACAGGTGGTGCTTGTTTTTCTATTCTTGGGATACTTCACTTAGTAGAATGGGTTCCAGCTCTACCCAGGATAATACAAGAGGTGCTAGATCACCATTGTTTTTTGTGGCTGAGTAGAACTCCATGGTATACATATACCACATTTTATTAATCCTTAAGGTGAGAAAAATAGCAGTGATTTTATATGCTGATAGAAATTATCCAATAAAGAATAGAAAGTGATGTAAAATGAAGATGGAGAAATTGCTGAAGTGTTAGCATCCCTAAGTAGGTGAGACAAGACTAGTAGTGAGACAGAGTTCAGAGAGGAGGGCAGTTACAAGCAGAAATGTGTAGTGTGTGGTGTGGATTTTGGAAGGTTGGTAGATGTGGTGGTGGTGGGAGATGGTGAAATTTCCCTCTGTTGCTTCAATTTTCTGAAGGAAAATTGGATCATCTGCTGAGAGTAAGGGTAGGAGAAGAGGAACTGGAGGTGTGAATGAGAGAAGAAAGGGAAGAGTCAGGTAAGAAAAAAGGAGATGATGGTTTAGGGAAATGTACAATTTCTTCCTGCATTCAGGGTCCACTTGAGGTTCATGAGTCCTGATGTCATGGTTGTGTTCACTTAAACAAGTGAGACACATAATGAGAGGACAGCTGGATTTAATCGGGATTGTGGTTTGTCAAGTTAATACTTTAAAATGAGAGAGGAGTTGAAGGGGTTACCTTGCAATGGCTCACCATGGAATTGAATCTGAGTAGGGAGGGAAGAAAGGACACTGGTAGGATCAATGGATCAATATCGAAATGTGGTTTAAGGTTATTGGAATTTGGTGTGTCATGGAGAATAAATGGAAAAGTTAGGAGCTCATAGTAAGATAGTGGTATACTGTAAAGAAGATTGGAGGAGTATTTGCAACTATTGCTAAGGACAAGAAGGTATAGTGACAATGTGTGACTGAGGCAGGGTGGAGGAGAGATCATTGATGCAGAGGAATGTGAGCAATGGAGGGGCCTGACTACTGAAGGATCATGACTAGGAGTGGAGTCAGAATGAGCTGGGAGCTACAGGAGCAGTGGAGTGACCTGGGAGATAGGGATGAATGCACCAAGGAGGAGGGAGTGGATGGTATAGTCCTGATGGTGTAAGATTCAAAGCTGGAGTTCAGGAAATAGAATAGGTCTGGAAGTGGTGATGAGGAAAGACGGGGTCAAGTGTTTCAGCAGATGTGGGAGACAACATGGCACTCTTGAGAGGCTAGTGTCAGAGAAATTGTCTCTAGGAAGAGTCTCTTTGAGACATGATGTGAATAGGAATATAGCATAGTCTCTGTTTCCTTCTGTGCAAGAATCTATGTATATTGTCTACTAAATCAAGCATGTTTATTTGTTCTGCACATTCAACAAAGTCACAAATTCGTTTTCAAATATTTTGCAATAAGGAAAAGCAAGATGTGTTTTTCTAGCACTTTCCCCCGCAAACCACATTTTTTGGGGGAGGCTATTTTTGGTTTGTTTCCACTGGACTCATCAAAATGTTTATGGGACTCATCAAAATGTTTATGGGTAAAATCTATTTGCTAAAAAAAATTTCTTAGTTTTTTCCTTAAAAATTTTTTAAAAACCTTCCCTCACTCTCCCTTGTGAATTAGAAGTGAAATTGGAAACGTTGGATATGAAAACTCTTTGACTTTGGATTTTTTTAAAGAAGACTAGAGGAGCAAAAGGGTTATAAGTTCAGCCAATTTTATTCTGTTAGTTTCAAAGTAAAAGGACAATTTTTTCCAAACATCAGAAAATATATGTGTCTTTTCTATATACTTAAGATAAAGGTTCAGCTGAATCACCAGACCTGATTGCTAACTTATGTGGCCATGAATTTTTTATGGACTCAGTTGTTTTAGATTAGTTTTAGATTCGCAGGAAAAATGAGCAAACGATACAGAGATTTTTCATATACCCCCTGCCCCAACACATGCACAGCCTTCTCCATTATCAACATCCCTCCAGAGAGGTAGATCCCAAAGTCCATAGTTTACATTAGTGTTGACTCTTGGTATTGAACATTCTATGAATTTGTAGTGCAATGCATAGTGACATGTGTCCACTATTATTGTATCATACACAGAGTAGTTTCACTGCCCTAAAAATCCTCTGTGCTCTGCTTATTCATTTATTTCTCTCCCAACCCCATCAACCACTGATCTTTTTACTGTCTCCACAGTTTTGCCTTTACCAAATGTCATATAGTTGAAATCATACAGTATATACCTTATTCGGACTGGCTTTTTTCACTTAGTAATAAGCATTTAATGCCCTTCTATGTCTTGTCTTGTCTTGATCACTCATTTCTTTTTAATGCTGAATAATATTCCATGGTCTGGATGCACCACAGTTTATCTAACTATTCACCTACTGATAGGCATCTTGGTTGCTTTGAAGTTTTGGCAATTATAAATAAAACTTCCCTATACGTCTAAGTGCAATTTTTTCCACAAAGTTTTCAACTCATTTGAGTTAATAACAAGAAGCTAGATTGCTGATTGTATAGTAAGAGTATGTTTAATTTTGTAAGAAACTGCCAAATTGTCTTCCAAAGTGGCTGTATCATTTTGCATTCCCACCAGTAATGAACAAGAGCTCCCATCAGCACATTTGGTGCTGTCGGTGTCCTGGATTTTGACCATTCTAATAGGTATGCAGTAGAATCTCATTGCTTTAATTTGCGTTTCCCTGATGACATATGATGTGAAGCATATTTTCATATGTTTATTTGCTGCCTACATATCTTCTTTGATGAGTTGTCTATTAAGGTCTCTGGGCCATTTTTTTTTTTTTTGGTCACCCTGTTTGTTTTTTTATTGTTGAGTTTTAAGAGAGTTCTTCACATATTTTGAATAATAGCCCTTTATCAGAAGTCTCTTTCGCAAATATTTTCTCCAAGTCTGTAGCTTATCTTTTCATTCTCTTGAGAGTGTCTTTCACAGAGCAGTAATTTTTAATTTCAGTGCAGTCCAGGCTATCAAATCTTTCTTTCATGTATCATGCCTTTGGTTTGGTATCTGCAAAGTCATCACCATACCCAGGGTCATCTAGGTTTTGTCCTATGTTATCTTCTAGGAGTTTCATAGTTTTGTATTTTTTACATTTAGGTCTATGATATATTTTTGTTAAGTTTATGAAAGGTGTGAGGTTTTTGTCTCAATTCACTTTTTTCATGTGGGTATCCAGTTTTTCCAGCACCATTTGTGGGAAAGACCATCTTTGCTCTATTGCATCACCCTTCCTTCTTCGTCAAAGATCAGTTGATTGTGTTTACGTGGGTCTATTTCTAGGCTCTCTATTCTATTTCTTTGATCTGTTTGTCTATTGGTTCACCAATACCACTCTCTCTTGATTTTTGTAGTTTTATAGTAAGTCTTGAAGTCGAGCAGTATCAGTCCTCTGATTTTGTTCTTTTTTTCAGTACTGAGGTGGCTATTCTGGATTTTTTACCTCTCCATAAAAATTTTAGAATCAGTTTGTTGATATCCACCAAACAACTTGCTGGGATTTTGACTGGGATTATGTTACATAGGTAGATAAAGTTGGAAAGAACTGAATTCTTGACGATTTTGAGGGATTGCGTTGGGACCCCCAGGTTAATCTCTGAGATGGTGGTAGGTGCTTGTGAGTAAGAATTGGCCATGCCCTGTTTGAGTGAGTCAGTAGATGTTGTAATGAGCTATACAGTTCTTCTACCTGTCAATAGTTGATGCTTGCGGGAAAGAGCTAACTGTAGAGATGTTCTTTTGTGTCTTTAATAGGCTTTAGCCCTTTCGGAGAAGCACTTGAATGCCCCAGGCAGTGGGAGGGGCCCTATAGCTTCCAGGGGATTGCTTGTTCTCCACCACCACAGAGGTGGGTGCAGGAGCGAGGCTAGGAGGGATAGGTTGGGTAAGTCTGGAAGGCTCTGCAATGTCTTGGCAGGGCTCAAAGATCCTATCCCAGGCCCCTGGAAAAAGCCACTGGGAGAGGGGCCCAAGCGGCCTCCGTGAACTGGAAAGACTGCTCGAGGGGGAGGGGCTGTCTGTAATTCACCAACTGGCCCTAGGAGTGAGCCCCACCCCTCTCTCACTCCCCCTACCCTGAGAGTCTCCCTCCAGCGTCTGTTTGCAAATGGGCACTGAAAAGGGCTGTGCTTGGCGGCAGTGGCACCACGGGCTGGTAACTTCTCGCTGGGGGACCCGCCCTTGTCTGACAGCTGATTTTCCTGTGGGGGAATAGGCGCTCCACCAGATTGCCAGGGCCGGATCCCCGCTATACTCTCCCATTCGTTCTGCCCATGTGAGCTCCGTCTGCCCATGTGATTTCCCTCGTCAAGCTCTCCAATCTCTCCCTTGTGCCCCCTAGCAACCCGCTGGAGTCCTGGGGGCAGGGGATCTAGCCTATGTATCTGACCCACTGGTGCATGTCTCTGGGGAGTGCCCCCAAGCAGGGAACTCCCAGACTGGGCACCCCTGGGTCCACTGCAGGTCCTCAAGGGGGAAGTTGTGGGTCCCACTCTCTGTGGAAACTTCAGACTGGAGGATGCTACAGCTTGATGAGAAGTCTCAGTCTGCCCTCCCAGCTGTAGGGGGTGGGGCAGGGCAGCGGGAGGAAAAAAGTCTGAATGGAAGATAGCCAGGACCCTGGCTCCTCTAGTCCCTCTCTCTGGGAGGAAGCCTGCACGGGGTGTCCAAGCTCTGGGATCATGCTAGTTTTCCATCCGATTTGGTGGTTGCTGTAGTGCTTGGGTTCACAAGGGTGGAAAAACTTCCAAACAACTCAGGAGCCTGCTGATTACCAAAGGTGTGTGGGAGGGAGAAATGGGATTCCCCCCTTACACCTTCACTGTGCTCTGAGCCTCTCTGGGTCAGATCCTTGCCAATACCTTTTCTTCTTTTTCCTTTTCCCGTTCTGCTTCCCAATCCCGCCCCCCACCCCCCCGCCCCCGACCCCGTGAGGTCCTCGGCAGGCTCCGGCACTTCTTCCTCAGAACTACGGCCAAGCTGTGCCCATTGTCCCCTTTCTGTTACCTGAAACCCCCTTCCTTCCCTCAGGGATGCTCCAGCAATTGATGTTTCTAGTTGGCCGTCTTGCTCTCTTCCCCCTGACATTGTTTATTGATTACTGTAATCGATGAAGACTTAACTACCTTATAACTCCCAAAATTGCTTCCCCTTTCCTCTCAGTTTAGTAATTCTGGTCGCCACTACAATTTTAGATGACACTCTTAGTTTCTATCTCTTCTTCCATTAACCATAGGCAAAGTCTCGACGCCTCGTTTTGTACTATGAAGTACATCTAGTCTTCTTTCCATCTTATATCCCTTCTACTGCTTCAAGAGTTATTCAGCTCTAACTTGGCTTTTATAAAATCAAGATTTCTAACATTAAAATTTTTCAATTTTTTATTTTTAATTATGGGTACATAATAGTTGTATATAATTTATAGGGTACATGTGATGTTTTTAATACAGGCATACAATGAGCATTAATTAAATAAGGGTAATTGGGTTATATTGTATATGGTCTATGGTTGACTATAAAAGAATATCAACTCCGTCCAGAACTCTGATTTCCCCTATTCCACTGAGACCTATACAGTGTTTTGATCTTATTATCTCCATACCTCCATTTACCTTTTTGGCCAAAATTCCTTACTTACCTAGTTCAGAACCAATAGTCCGTCATTACAAAAATTCTTCTTCATAATTCTTTATCCCTTTCCCTTCATTATAGTCAATTGACAAAGCCTATTCCTGGTTATGTCATATCTTTACCTACTCTATGTCAGTGGCTTCGTACATCAACACATCTGTAGAAAAAATGTACAGCTTAGTTGACTGGTCTCACTTTACTGTCATGAGCACTAAAATTAAATGTATCCTTGTCTTTGCCTAGTATTTATGTTGAATTTCTATCATTAATTCACACTTTATGCTCCTGGACATTATGTTATTTCTTACCCTCAATTCTCCAGTATCTCCTTGTCCATACTGCCTTTCAGAAAAATCTAAAATCTAAATCTAAAACCAATCTCTTCACTTGTGTCACAGGTACAATTTGCCTTATCCTACTTCAGGGCATCACTCTGGCAAATGTCTCCTCTATCTCCCGTATCATATGACTTCTCTTCTAAATCGTTTCATTAGTGTACACACATTCTGTAATTTCTCACATCTGAAAAACTCCTTTCTCGATTTAACTTTGCGAGCTAATTCTCTATAGTTGCTATTGTCTAAGGGAAAAATTTCTGGAAGAAGTTGTATATGTGAATAGCAAAATGCAAAATTCACAAAGGAATCTTGTAAGAGAAAAATTTTAAAGTAACAACAAATGTGTTAGGTTTAGCAATCAGGAGTTCATTGGTCACACCTTGGTAAAAGCAGTTTCAATGGAGTGGTGAGGTTGGAATTAGAATGTAGCGGATTGAAGTAAGAACAATATATAAGAAAATAAGGACAATGAATGTAGACGACTCTTTCCAGATCTGCTGAAAAAGGAGGAGGGAGAAATGAAGAAAATGGTGATTAAGGCTTTATGTCTCTATTTGTTTCTTCAGCTGTGTGAGACTGAAGGCAAGTTTATGTACTGAGAGGAAAAGGTGGTAGTTGAAAGGAGATATAGAATTGAAAAAAGACATATTAACAGAAAAAGGCAATAGTTGAAAGGAAATGGTTGCTGAAGAGGAGAAATGGTTGATAAAGGAATGTCCTAAGCTGACTGGAGGGAAGGGGATAGTACCAGCAGCGCAGGAGTGGGGATTGGTCTTGAGAAGAGGAAACATTTCTTCCACCGATTTTCAACTAGTAATGGAAGAAAAAATTATGAATTTTACTTCCATGTACTGAACCTGTTAGCCTACACTGTAAACAGAACATTACATGTTAAGTAAACTACTGTATTTTAGGACTTTATCAAATTCTGTAACTTACCTGTTACATTTGTTATACGTGGGGAAAAGTCAGATTAACTGTAACACTTCCTTAGTAGAAAACATGTTATCTTGGGAGGTAAAATTAGTAGAGAAATGCATAATGATTTTTAGTGAACTAGTGCAGTAACAAGATTGAAAACGATAATACAAATGACTGAATCAACTGACATTAATTAGAATTAATCTTACTTTTTAGTACCAGGAAGTACATGATGGAAGATAAGATTGATTATGATAGATCACTTCATTTAAAGACTGCTAATAATCTAAGATGATGGAACCAATGTAAAATTGTAATTTCAGAATCAACATTTCGATAATGTTGTCAACTATAAAAAAATTAATTCAAATTATGCAGGCAAGTCAGTGAATCTTGTCTGCTTATTACAATAAAACAAGTTACAGACAGTCCTCAGGTTACAGACAAGATACGTTCCTGAGAATGTCTTTAGGTCAGATTTGTATATAACTCAGATCCCTGATGAAAAGCGCATGTACGGTAATGATAATAATAATACTAACAATAGTATAATGGCTCATATGTAGTAATAATAACACGGTATAATACTGTAATAATCATACCCCTGTACTGTAAAAAGTTATGGAAACTATTATGCTCTTTCTTTTAATTAAAACAAACAGAACATAAAAAACAAACTCATACAAAAAGTTTAGAGAGGAGATAGGAGAAATTTAAAAAAAGAATATTAAATGTTAACACTCACCTAATGTTGCATCGACGCTAGGCTAATAGAAATGTTACGCTTATTTTGATCTTGTAGCCAAATCAATAATAATCTTTCCGTCTCAATAATTAATCCACTACCCTGCTTAGTAATAATTAATGCTTTCACTGGAGCACTGCCTTTCACGTATTCCGTTATTCTCATTTAACCTTTATAATTGTTCCAATAGTCGAGCAACTGAAGCCTAATGCTTTCCCAGTGAATGATGGCATCTGGCCTTCTCTGAACACTTAACTATTTCTACTTTCGTTTCCATCGTAATCCCTTTTCTCTTTGCCACAGGCTCACCTGGACTTGCAGTGGACTTTCACTTTGGAGGCATAGTCATACGGGTAAACACAGACTCACGAAATCAAATTAAAAAGTTAAGACAAAAGAGACGCTGTGCATAAGCCACTGTATAAACCAGCGGTCCCCAACCTTTTTGGCACCAGGGACCATTTTCATGGAAAACAATATTTTCATGGACCGGGGATGGGGGGTGGGGGATGGTTTCAGGATGATTCAAGTGCATTACATTTATTGTGCACTTTATTATTATTACATTGTAATATACAATGAAATAATTATGCAACACACCATAGGTTGGGGACTCCCGGTATAAACAATGAAACTAGTCATTAGTGTAAAGATGCTGCACCGAGGAACTGCTTATGCCATGCAGGTTTGTTTGCATGTGCGGAAGCAACTAGTTCCTGAATTATTAACTTAATTATTTAATGAAAAATTATCCTTATGGGAAGCCTTGGGAGCCTCTTCCCAAGTATGGAATGCTGTAAGTCAGGTAGCCCATGACCCCAGGGGAATATCTATACTGTTTCATGTCAGTTGTTGAAGAGTGACATCCTGTTTTTTTTCTTTTCTTTTCTTTTTTTTTTGAGAGACAGGGCCTCTGTTGCCTAGGCTGGAGTGGTGCAGTGACATGATCATAGCTCACTGCAAACCTTGAACTCCCGGGCTAATGTGATCCTCCCTCTTCAGCCTCCTGAGTAGATGGGACTACAGGTACATACCACCATGCCCAGCTAATTTTTAAATTTTTTATAGACACAAGGTCTCGCTATGTTGCCAGGCTTGTCTTGAACTCCTGGCCTCAAGCAATCCTCCCACCTTTACCTGACAAAGGGCTAGGATTACAGGCATGAGCCACAATGCCTGGCAAGAGGATCTTGATTTAAATAATTTCCTTTGGATCCTTGTTCATTTGAGGCACCAGAACACTGTTTGAGTATACACTTAATAACCTGCCTGATTTTTAGAGATTTCAAAGAGATTCCTATTTAATTTTTTACATTACATCTGTGCTTTTGAGAGCAAAACTGAAATTAGGAATACATATAACTAGGACAAATAAAAATGTTTATTCAAGCAAATAGAAGCAAATAATGTTTATATTCAAAATCTATATGGTTTTTAGTTTTGATAAGGGAAATAGCAGGGTGGGGATGTCAAAGATCCCATCTTGTAAGTCACTTAAATAATGCTTCTCTCACAATTAATATATATTTAAGTAATAATCTCCATGTGAATAACCAAGATTTTTGTGGCATATTAATTCTCTGTTGGCAACCAGGGGAATGAAGTTTTTAAGCACAAATATAAAAACATCAAAATACAGTGCCTTGGGTATAACTGTAAATTTATCTGATATGGTTACATGGTGGAGTCTTGATGTGATGATTTCTAGTCACTTTCTTTCAGTATAAACTGGCCCAGAGAAAGCACTCCTATTTTACAACTTTTAGACCAAAGTCAATTCCAAAAAAATATCAGGAAAGTACTCATGGATGTTTTTACAACAATCGAAAGAAATGAGATAAACAAATCCTTGAAAAATATAATATCAACCAACCTTTTACATGTTGTTCTTATTGTTCAGCAAAATTAGGCCATAATATGGTATATATTGGTTGGTTGACAGTATTTTTCACATCTTCTATATCCTTACAATTTTCAGTCTACTTGTTCTATCGATTACTGAGAAAAGAATGTTAAACTTTTCAACTTAATTGTGGATGTCTCTTTTTTTTTTTTTTTTTTTTATCAGTTTTTGCTTTGGTGTATTTAGAAATCCTGTTATTAGGTGCATATACATTTGAGACTGTTAGGTCTTCTTGAATTGTCCTTTTCATGATTATAATGTCTCTATTCCTGATAATATTCCTTGTTGTGAAGTGTATTTGATCTGATACTAATATAGTCACTTCAGCTTTTCTTTGATGAGTATTTGCATGGTATATTATTCCTACCTCTTTTCTTTTGATCTCTGTTGTTACCTTTTAAGTGAATTTCCTACAGGCAACATAAAGGTGGATCTTGCTTTTCAAATCTGATTTTAATATCTGACTTTTAATTGAGTTGTGTGACCATTTTCATTAAATGCAACTGTTAAATTTACCATCTTGCTTTTGCCTTCTCTTTATCTCATCTGTTTTTTGTTTCCTTTTCCTCTTTTTCTTTCTTCTTTTGGATCACTGGAATGTTTTCAAATTCCATTTGTCTCTATTATCTGTGTATTAGTTATACCTATTTTGGAGGGGAAGGTTGCTCTATTACTTGCAATGTACCTCTTTAACTTACCAGTCTTTCTTAAAATAGTCTTACACCACTTCAAAGCATAAGACTTTTACAATTGCATACTTCCAGGTCCTCCCTTTCATTCTTTGTTATTTTTGTCAGACATTTTACTTTTATATATATTTTTAACTCATAATACATTGTTACTATTTTTATTTTTGATGATCAAGTACTTTTAAAAGCATTAAAAGTAAGAAAAAAAAAGTCTATTTGCCCTGACTGTTACCATTTATGGCTTTCTTAAGTTACTTGGGTAGGTCTAAATTTCCATCTACTATCATATTTCTTCTGTCTGAACAACTTTCTTTAATGTTTATTGTGCATATTAGCTGGAAATGAATTCTCTCAGGCTTTAGTTGTCTCAAAAGTCTTTATTTTACCTTCATTGTTAAGGAATTAAAGGATATTTTTAGTGGCTATAAATTTCCATACATATATTTGTGTGTATGAATGCATGTGTGAGCACATGCACAAATATGCAACCTTGAAGTTCCCAGAAAGTTTTGGATCTGTTTTTTTAAATTATTTTTTTCATTAATTTTGAAAAATTCTTGGCCATCATCACTTCAAATATTTATTTAGCCTGCTCTCTTGGCTTTATCTTCTGGGGCTCCAATTACATATATATTGGTCCTTGGATACTCTCTTTTATTTCTCTCATGCTTTTACGTTTTAGTTTGCATAATTTCTATTGACCTTTCCCCAGTTTCACACATTTTTCCTGTTATACCCAGTCTATTTATTAGTCTGTCAATAGTCTGTTGATTAGGCTGTCAATCCCTTATAATTATTTTCTTGTGCTTATTATTTTCCATTTTACTCTTAAATTCTTCATTTGTTTATGATGAGGAAGTTACCTACTGTACCCACTTTCCACTGCCCCCTTTAATATATGAGTTATAATTATTTTTAAATCCTTGTCTAATAGTTATAACATTGTTGTAATGAATAATCTACTGCCTGGAACTCAATATCAAAAGAAAACATTTCATTGCTAGCTGGGTTTGTACATGAGTCTCTGCTTCAGAACACCAGTGAATTGAGCTGGAACATATGGCCTACAATAGACAAGGCCTAAGTGCCTCTTTTCTTCCCCTAACTAAAAGCAGAATAATACCACCAGTTATAAAAGGGATCCAAACACAAAGAAAGGAGAGTAGTTCAGGTATGGCTCTGGCAACACAGATGAAATGTGAAGATGAGAAGAGAATCACAGTATGGTGCATGACTTTTTCACCAGTGACTATTCTTAATAGAATGTGGGTGAATCAGCATCTTGATGTCCCTGGAGGAGTAAAGGAAGCTGTATTAGAAGGAAGAATCAGGACAGGTTCCCCTCCTTAAATGCTTACACTTAACATAAATGAGCCAAGTGGAAAGATGCATGCATAGATAAACTACAATACTTTAAATTTTTCATATAGACCATTCCTTTCAAATGAAGGAGCATATCAGAATTTGTCCTTGCAGTGTGAATGACAACACCCATCAAGGTTAAGTTTGGCCAGATTCTTGGCTCTTGCGTACTTAGAATTTGATCTCTATATGTGTAAAATATGATATCGAGAGGTACTCACTGATGAACAGCCATGCTTTGGACAGCTTAGGAAAAGTCTTGTATCATTATGAATGGAATGCATCCCTGAGGAAGAAAGAACACTGAGACAGAGGAGGGTAGCCAGGAACTTAAGTGGAATCTTCACAATAAATCACTGTGAATACAAAAAACCCCTATGAAGGGGAGATGGGCCATTTTTTGAACCAACTTTGTGTATCTGTTATAGCATGCTACATGACACGTATGTATGGTGTGACTGAATTTTATCTTAAGGAAATAATATACACATAAAACTAGCCATTAAGTATAAAACAATGAAGTGATTTGCAAATTTTCCTACGGCATGATAAATTAAGCATGGAGAACACTACGAATGCAATTTGCAGTCATTTATAATGCAGTGTTTTATGTTAATAATTCAAAATCACATGCTATTTGGAGACATTTCTAATTAATGTATTTATGAAATTGTCAACTGTGACTGTTTTGGTTCCATTTAGCTAAACATTTCAACAGAATTTGCTTGTTGTTATTTAGTGTTTGCTTGATGGCACCAGCAACATCAAATGTAGGATAATGGAAGTTGGTTGTGCATTTTTTTCACATTGTTAAAACTCCTTTCCGATCACACCTCTGAACAACTTATGCCAATGTCTGTTTCTTCTCCAGTACCGAATCCAAATACTTGAGACACTTTGTTTGAATGTTTTAAATGAAAGGAAGACAAGTGCCGGAATCAATATAATTAATTGAAGAGGGAAGTTCATACCTTGTTAAAGAGCCTTTGAAATATTAAATACATTTCATATTTCAAATCCCTATAGACACTGGCATTTCTTTAAAGTTGGTAATCATGCCTGTTAGGGGCCATTTTCTTTATGTTCTCATCTTTATTTAGATGAATATGAGGAGAAGGCTAAATATTCATAACTTGGCTCGTTGAAGTTTTCTGATGATTGAAATTCATCTAAGCAAAGTTTAATCCTCCTGAGGGTAATTTAGTAAAACTAAAGAACAAAACAATCTCAAGATCAAGAATAGTTAAAGCAGGGATTCAAAATTGACTGTATTGGTACCCTGCACATTCATAATCAGAAAAATGCTATTGGCCTTCTTTTTTGTTTTATATCCAGGTGAGTCAAATGTTAATTTCCATATTGGAGATTCTGTGAGATTTTTTATGTTCCAAGTAGAGATTACATACACTTTTTTCTCACCAAGACAGGAGGCATTTTCCACCCTTCGTTTAGATCAAGCCAACATCATACCGAATGGGGAAAAATTGAAAGCATCCCACAAGAACAGAGATGTAGACTAATGGAACAAAACAGAGAATCCAGATATAAAACCATCCTGATATTCCCACTTGATCTTTAACAGAGCAGACAAAAACATACACTGGGGAAAAGAATCCCTAATCAATAAACGATGCTGGGAAAATTGGGTAGCCACATGTGGAAGACTAAAACAGGATCCACACTTCTTACCGCTCACAAAAATTAATTCACAATCGAAAACAGACTTAAACCTAAGGCATGAGACTATAAGAATTCTGGAAGAAGAGGTTGGAAAAACTCTTATAGACACTGGCTTAGGCAAAGAATTTATGAAGAAGACCCCAAAGGCAATCATAGCAACAACAAAAATAAATAAATGGCACCTGATTAAAAAGCTTCTGCACAGACAAGGAAACAATCAATAGAGTGAATAGACAATCTATAGAATGGGAGAGAATATTTGCATGCTGTCATCCAATAAAGGGCTAATAACCAGAATCTACAAAGAACTCAAGTAAATAAGCAAGAAAACATCAAACAACCTCATTAAAAAGTGGGCAAAAGACATGAACAGAAGCTTCTCAAAAGAAGATAAACTGATGGCCAGTAAACATGAAAACCTGCTCAATGTGTCTAATTATCAGGGAAATACAAATCAAAACCGCAATGAGATGTCACCTAACGCCAGTGAGAATGGCATTTATCAAAAAGTCCCAAAACGACAGATGCAGCATGGATGCAGAGAGAAAGGAACACTTGTACACTATTGATGGGACTGCAAACTGGTACAAACTCTATGGAAAATAGTATGGAGATACCCCAGAGAACTAAAAGTAGACCTACCGCTTGATCCAGCAATTCCACTGCTGGGTATTTACTCGAAGGAAAAAAAAATGCATTTTATAAGAAAGACACTTGCACTCGAATATTTATTGCAGGACAATTCACAATCGCAAAGATGTGGAAACAGCCCGAGTGCCCATGAGTACATGAGTGGGTTAGTAAAACGTTGTATATGTATCTACTGTGGAGTATTACTCAGATGTAAAAAAAATAGTGAACATTTTGTAACAACCTGGATGGAACTGGAGACCACTCTTCTAAGTGAAGTATCTCAAGAATGGAAAAACAAACACCACATAGTATTCACTATTAAATTGGAACTATTAATAATTGATTAATGTTTATGTTCACATATGGTAGTAAAATTTAATGGAATTCAAGCAGTTGGGAGAGGGAGGAGGGGATGGGTAAATTCAGTCCTAACGGGTACGATGCACACTATCTGAGTGATGGACACACTTATAACTTTGACTCAAATTGTACAAAAGCTATTCATGTAACCAAAACATTTGTACCCCTGTAATATTCTGATATTAAATAAATAAATAAATAAATAAATAAAATAATTCTCTTTAGTGTAAAAAACCCTACTGTGTGTTAGGCACTGTACTGGCGTTGTATTGACTTAGAAATAGAAGTATTGAATTCAATTGCTGTGTCAATTTTGGAAAGCCAGAAACACATTTTCTAAACCTCAGTTTTCCTAGTTTGTATGTACCATGAAAATAAAATATTTGCCATATGTTACCTTTCAGTTTTCAAGTTCAAAATTAATGTTAAATATGTTTTGTTGAAAAACATAAAAACCCTATGCAAACATCATTTATATAATTATGTTTCTTTGTGAAGAATATATCAGGTGTGTGCTATTTTAGAATATATATATATGTGCATACATATATGTTAACATACATGTGGGTATCAATAGAGAAAGAGAGAAGTTAATATGTAAATGATAATGTGACTTGGAACATTGAAAAAAGAAGTCATTCTGTTGCCAAAGGAAGAGAATCATAAAAACATACCCAAATGCAACAGAAACAATGAAATAATTTTATATCTGCAAAAATTTAACAATAAAACACTCGTCTAGAAAAAATCAAGATAAAAAGTACATTTTCATGCCTTAAAATGACAAATCAACAAAGTTACTGTGCAATGTTTTAACTGGTCATACATATTCCTGAAAATTCTTAGATTTTACATTTTTCTTTCTTTTCCCCTTCTATGAAATAAAGTTAACATCAAAGAACTTGAAAATTTTTTTTGTATTTTCTTCAGATTTTCAAAGGAATTTATGTGGGACTTGAAACTAGCATGAACTATTAGGAACTTCAAATTGGTTTAATGTCAGAAACTTGTCTACAATGTAGAATTTAATGAGATGGTATTCTTTAATCTACCAGCTCTTATTCTAACAGCACTTGTTCTTAAATTAATATATATGATAAATAGTGAAATTTGTAAGAAAATGGAGATTGGATGATAATAAAAGAGAAAATTGAGAAAATAGTGAAACCAGGGTAGAGTGAAGGCACAAATAAGTATGAAAAGTGAGTAAAAATTTTAGCTTTAAGTTTAGGGAGAGGCAAAATGACAGTAAGTTCAGTTAGGGTAGCTCTAGTTCCATAAGAACAAATGAGTTACTCTGGAGAAAACCAGGATTTCACCTCAAAAATCTTGTGATTCCTTATAAAGGAAGTCCTGTGTGATGTGGTAATCTATGTTCTCAACTACACAACAATAAATACATTAGCTGTGTGTTTGTGTGCTAAGTTGTTCTTCAGAGTAGACTGATGGGAAAATGGCAAGGTTATGAGATAAAATGTGGCTGCCTCAGTTTACTATAAAAACTAATTTCTTTTTTTTCCTCAAACAAAACTTTCTCAAAGATATTTCTCTAAGGAATAATTGCATTGTTTTTGAGTCTTTTAACTACATTTTTATGGTGGGACATGGAGGGATCTATGAATTTAGTCAAGACATGTAAGTTCATGTTTGGAACTAAGAATATATATTATCATTAAATATGTACTGATGAAAACAGACCTATACGAATAATGATGACTAGAAATTGTATTGGCAAAATAGCCCTGGAAACAAATTCATGGAGTCAGAATTTTAACTCTCTTATAAATTGATTTGTAACTAATCCTTGGATTCGAGATCTAAATACCCTCAAATATATAACAATTGACTTTTTTAAAGTTAACTATTCATTATCACATGGCATGGCTGACAATTATAATTATTTCTTGAATAATCTAAAACAATATTTTTCAAACTTTAATACATGTAAGAATCACCCGAGGAGCTTATTGAAAATACAGATTGGTGGAGGAGGGACTCTATCCCTGGAAATTATGTAGCACTGGTTTGGGAGAAAACTGAGGAAATTTTGATGTAGGACTATGAACCACTCTGGATAATCTGTCACATGGATAAATTCCTTTTTCTAAAGAGCTCTGAAAAGTTGACAAATTCTTTCCCAACTGAGATTTCTTTGATGTGAAATTGTTGGTTTCCAATTTAGCTTTGGACATCTTTTTGTCAAGCAGAAATTGTTCCAGTAATTTTTGTCATTGGATTGCGCACTTAGTAAAGCAAAGTCTACTTGTCTCTGACCTTGCCTAACATTTCCCACTCTTCATCCCTCTTCTTCGTAAAGCACAACAGACAGACAGCCTCATCCTACTCGCAGACCAAATGATTCAAAAGCATAGCACTCGAAAAACAAGGAGTAAAGTCATGCTTGCTTGGTTTGTGCCCCTTATGTTTCCTGTCCCTGAATGCAGTGGTCATTTGCCCTCCTTCTTCTGTGGCCCCAGAACAATGTCCTGGCGCTCTGTTATCTAATGACAAATTTTCCTCGTTATGCATGCCTTTCTTCTGAGACTCTCTTGCTCCTGAATTCCCACTGTAGTAGTCCACCTTCTGTCAAATTACCATGACTTCATTTCAGAACCTTTTTGTGTCTTTTTGGCTGTTCATTCTCTCAACCTTCTCACTGCTACATTTGCCTATTGTCTGTTGCCAAACCTTCAAGTATCATGTTCTGTTCCTTGACTGGACCTGTCTCTATAATTGGCAACTGATCAGGTGCTCCTGGACCTTCTGTATCACAGTGGGTAGAACTGATTCCAGATCCTGACTCCCCTCTGTCTTCAGTTTTGTGCAGGTAAGCCTGTCTGCCTGCACATGTCCGACTACTGTTTCTCAAAACCATTATGTTGAATGAAAGAAGCTCCACACCAAATAGTACCTATTTTATTATTCCATTATATAAAGTTCAATATCAAGGAACACTAATTCATGGTGATAGAAGTTAAAATAATAGCCTTGGGAGGGAAGTAAATAAGAGTAAATAATGGCAGGAAGTTTGTGCTGATCGGCTTATTAAAGATCATGAATGTGTTATATATTCTTTTTGAAACATGTATATCCAAATATTATTAGAAGCAGTGGTTAGGGTTGAAGGAATAAAATGGGGATGGGATAGTTATATAAACGAGAAGAAAATTCTGGGACAACAAGGTCAGCTGACTTAAAGTCAGGAAAAATTTCACCCCATTGTGAAAGTTGAGAATCAAGTATTCTCAACTGAAAATTGAGAAATTCAACTGGTGAAAAACAGAACCAAAATAAGGGATCAATTCCACATTGGAAACTTCATTTCTTATGTTTCTTTGAAAACTTGACTGAGCCTGAAAAGTCTAAATTTGATGCTAGCGGACTCTTGGATTCTTTTTATAAATTGAGATATGCAGTACATTCAGTAAAATATGTAAATTTGTATGCACAGCTTCACAAATTTTTTACATCTGTATAAACCTGTTTCACTCTCATCTACATCAAGGTGTTGGACATTTCCATGCCGGTAGAGTTTCCAGGTATCCTTTCCCTGTCGATGATTCCCCTGTCCCTGACAACTCAGACTTCTATCCTTTTTGATTAGTATTACCTGCTCTTGAAGTTCATATGAATGGAACCATACAGCATTCTTCTTTTCTGTGTTTGGGTTTTGTTTTCAGACAAATGCCTCATCCACAAACTTCCTATGTTTGGTGTCATTAGATCTAGGATTCTATGGCTCAAGTGCTTCAGAGATTCTATTTCTTCTCCTGAGTTGTGGGGCAGAGATATTTTATCTTGTGTATTGAGTGGTGATGAGAACTTAAAGGTCCAATTGCTCTTTACAGACTTTCACACAATTCCCTGTTTTACACCCACTGTTTGCCATGACTACAACTGCCTCCAATTTCTTAGTTTCTCTGGAGCTCTATGGTTGAATTGGGTCTGCTTTGTATCGCTAATAAATAATCTGTTTCTGTTCAACCATTATATCCCTGAAAATTTGTCCACAGCTTTTTATATTAAATATGGTAGAGAAAAATGACTTCTGGACTAAAGATTAGACAATCTAGGTATTAGCTCTAGTTCTGCTGTTAACTAGCCAAGTGATCTAGGGCAAATTATATGGGTACTCTGGTTTGGAATTTGTATGTACTCTGGTTTGTATCCTTATATTATAGGATAGTACTAGTATTAAAAGTAACTTGTGACTTATCCAAAATAACATTGCTACTAAATGGCAGAGAACCCATAGTCTAGACGTCACACTCTATACACTATAATAGTGGAATTGAGGATGTTTTTGATTTTCTATTGTTGTTGTAATATTGGCTGTGCAGTAAATGAAACATGCTACTTTGAAAAGAGTATAAATGGGATGAGGAAGGTGGACTAGTATATTTTAGAAGATTTTTCCATCACATCAGTCCATAATTTTATGAAATATATGTAACTTTCTTTCTTTCAATGATAGCCACCATTTGGCCAGTTCATGTATCTTTAAATTTCATACATCCAGTTGCAGTCCTTATTATCTTCTCCACTGACAAGTAAATTTGCTTGTAATCTTTCATATACGTGTATATTCTTACATTCCTCAAGTACCTCTAAATATATTGTTTTTGCCAATTTTTTCCCTAGCATTTTATTTCCTACTTCAAAATTCATGCACAAAGTATCCCCTGATCAAGCAACTTTCTTAATTATGCTCTGATTTTATTTTACTCAGTGTTTATTCAGCACAAATTAGTTCAGTATATAAAATTTCCTATGTGTGTTAAAGTGTGTTTCTTTTAATGTGGTGGATTTTATTGCAGGTTCCTAGATGGCAGGCATCTTATACACAGATTAATATGTATATAAAGAGGAATCTCTCATCCATATAGATATACTCTGTCTCCAAGATCATCTCAGACTCAGTGATTCACTAGGAGTCACAGATTGTTATACTCATAGTTATGGCTTATTACAATAAAAGGGTACAAAATCAAATCATCAAAAGGGAAAAGGCGTATGAGGCACAATCTTCCAAGTGTCTCCCTCCAGGTGGAGTCTCCTAGGTCATGCTTACTTCCCCAGGAAAAATTTACAGCAAACCGTTGCCAACTAGGAAAGCTGGCTGGAGCCTGGGTATCCAGGTTTTTATTGAAGGTCAGCCAAAATAGTACCTGCCTATCTGAACTCAGTTGCTTAAGCTTTAGAACCCCAGGGAGAAGATGGGTGTTTAACAAAATTCACTCTGTTAGCGTAAAATATCTGGACCAACTGGTACGGTGTGACCCAAAGCCTAAGGTATGCAAAACACTCTTAGGAGACAGAACATTCCAAGATCTCAGTTCCCAGAAACTGGCCAAGGGCCACCCCTAAAAACAGGTCTTTCATGGGATATGCAGTGTTTAAACAGCACAAGTTGACTCTTTCCTGCACACTTTTCTTAAATTTTTTTTTTGACAATAGTCACCTAGAGTCTGCTTAAAATTATCCAGCATTTAGGAACTGCCTCCTCACCAAGGTAGCCCATTGCAGTTGTGAGCAGTGCTAATATCTTTATACCATATCTTCTTGTAACTTCCTATTGCATCATTTATGATGTAGCAAGATGAGAATAAAAGTATTTTTAGTGGGCAGAATCACAGAAGGAAAGGAATTATCTTCATTTAAGAAAATATTCTATAAAGCAATTTAAATGTGGAAGGTGAATATGTTTTGCATTTTAAAGATCTGCAAATATTTGGAGCTCAGTGGGAAATAACAGGAGAGAAGAAGAGAAGATGGAGAGTTTATAGGTGGGAGATTCTTTCCAAGGGATTCGGGCTGGCGGTGGACAGTGACTACAGGGCTGTGCAGGAGCCAGCGTTCAACAATGCCACCTTGTGGCAGCCGTAAGAGCACTTGTACGACAACAGATTAGATGCCTTTCTTTTTCCTCTTGTGGTACTTCTTAGCAGAATTGAATATTTTGGGATAGATTGAGTAAGCCTAGGTTTTAGGAATGTCATTTTGGGGGAGATGAAGCTAGGAAAGGGTGGACTTCAAGAAAAAGATAGTAGATTTCCATTTTTTAGAATATAAAAGAGATGTGACTTTCTCATATCCCAATGTTGGTGAAGTGGGCCACTCTCGAGACATATTTATGTAGCATTTTTTCCATTTCTAAAGTACCTTTACCTAAAACATATCATTATTCCTTTTGTTTTTGTCAAGACATATTCAAGTTTGTCATTGCTTGCCCCAGATTGTATAAAGTTTGATCAACAACATGCAGATACAGCTTGCCCTGCTCTGGACATACACTTCTATTCCAACCTTGTACTCCCAAGATGAAGGCCTATCCTTTTAATGTATTTTTGGTCTTACATATGGTTTTAAAGAATTTTCATTTTTTTTCTTTAGCATTATTCCAAGTCTTTGTTCTTTTTCTATCCCCTTAAAAAATAATTATAAATTCTTCAATAATTATAGTAGTTCTGTGAGTTGGAAGAAATTTAAAAAAATTTTTTTAGGAGTGTTTCCTCTTCCACAAAATGAGGGCATGTTATGTGCTGTCTGGCAGAAATGCCATATGAGCTACAAATGCAAGCCACATAGGTAATTTAAAATTTTCTAGTAACCATGCTAAAAAATAAATTGGTGAAATTGATTTTATATTTTATTTAAACCAATATATTCAAAATATTATCATTTCAACATGAATATTGATCAATATAAATATCATTAAGATATACTTTCTTTATATTGTCTTTTGTACTAAGTATATTTTGCACTTATAATATATCTAGAATTTGAACTAGCCACACTTCAAGCAGTCAATAGCTGTAAGTACCTTGTTACTAGTGTCTTGGTCAGAGCAGCTCTAAACATCCGATCTCTAAGGAAAATTAAGACTAATGTTGAACATTTTAAATTTACTAAACCTCAACAAAGTTAATGAAGTACTTTGTGACCTATTCTTATTGTCTTTCCCTTCATGCTTTTAACACCTGCACTTGAGTGCCTTTGTCTTTTTTGGTTTCTTAAGACCTCTTTCCTTTTTCCCCTCAGCTTTACCTACTGACAGTCATGCACTCAAATTTTATGTATTAAAACCTCCCTTTGCGTGTAAGTGATATTCTACTTCATGGTCTCCTATCCACGGCACCATTTCATTTTTCACTCTAAGCTCCCTGAAATAGGCCTTCCTAAGATCTCGCATACGTATCTGTCAATTTCATGTTCATGAACCAATTCTTCCTTGTTCATCTACATCTTGCCCCAAATGCCCTTTTTACCCCCTCCATCTTCCAAAAGATAAAATTGTCAGCAAGACAAGCGTTTATTGGATGCTTCACTTTTACAAGAAAAACCCCAGTAGATACCTGGATAGTAGAAGTGTCCCATTGCTTCTTTATCTTACTTCTGTGGAAGTTTTGTAATTTTTATTACAAAAATATTATCTTGTAACCTCTATTTGTCTGGGTTAGCTGCGGAAATCTCTTATAACAATCACATTAGTGTTCTCCTTCTGTATGTTCTAGGGATTGCTCAGTTGATGAATTTAAATACAAATATGTCGTATCTTCCTGATATATAATGTTTCCTTCCTCCTTTTCCTTTCAGATTTGTGACTGCTGAATTTAGGTATACTCCTTTCATTTCAGACATGAGCCCCAGGCCATCAAATATCAGCAGCAAATCCCAAATTTCAGTAAGAGGCCACAAGAATCATACCATTTAAATCCCTCATTTTATAATATTAGGACACTTAGGTCCAGAAAGATGACTTCATGCATATATACCTGACACCACTGAGGCCCTTTTGACAATCCTGTGTCAAATTTTAAGTTCACTTTGTTACCTTTATGATTTTACCAGTTGGTAGATGCCTAAGACCAAAATCTTGTCTTTAATTTGTGTATATGACGTTTTTATCTGAAAATGCCTAGGCATCACTTTCATTTTGCTAGTTTTTCTTTTGCACCATAGTAAGCCCTTGCATAATGAAAAAATATTGTTACATCGCTTCAATAATATCCAGTTTTACATGGACATTTTCTTCCCATCTTAAAGCTCTCTTCAGAGTCTTCTTGATTATATTAGAGTAAAAGTGGTCTTTACAGTGGCCCAGAAAGGACCATGCCACCCC
The DNA here is from genome assembly GCA_004363605.1 of Indri indri. Taxonomy (NCBI): domain Eukaryota; kingdom Metazoa; phylum Chordata; class Mammalia; order Primates; family Indriidae; genus Indri; species Indri indri. Next base: position 72,696 of record RJWJ010000964.1, on the reverse strand, counting down.
ACTATCCTCTGACCTTACCCACTCTCCCTCCTTCCTCAATCAGCTCCAGCAACCCTGGCCTCCCTGCTGTGCCTCTACACGCCAAGCATAGTTCTGCTTCAGGACACTTGCACTTGGAGTTGGCTTTGCCTGGAATATTCTTCCGACAGATTATCTAGACAGCCACTTGGCTTGCTTTATCACATCCTCACTTTAGGCCTCTAATTCATTCTATATAAACTAGAAAACATCTACAACCCTCTCCTCTCCCCTGAATAGATATATAGATATAAATACCTTTCTTCTTGAACCCTGCTATGTCAAGAACTACATCAAGTCGCCGAAGAATTGTTCTGTCAAACTCTGGCCCTTGCCACTCCAACCACTGGAAATCAGATCCCAACTAAGACGCTGAGCCTCTCATAGATTCCACTGTGCACATCTCCCCACCAAGCAACTCATCTTTCTTAACCTGTTCTTCCTAGATGCAATCTCCTCCACCCCACAGAGGAGTTTTAATTTTCCCACCTCATCATCAGAGCAGAGTTTTGACTTTTTGCTGGTGACAAATTTCTTCAAAAACATTAATTTCAGCACAGGGTCTTTGTTTTATATTTTGTAAGTAAAAGGCCCATTAAGGAGGCTTTCTGGGAATGAATGGAGGTCTCCTCAAATAGTTCTTCAAATGTAAATTGAATACAAATTAAAATATATGCAGGTGTAACCTTTGATTTTACTTCACTTTTTATAGTTTCTAAAGGATTCTTTCCTTTCTTCCTTCCTTCCTTCCTTCCATTCATTCTTTCTCTCTCTCTCTCTTTCTTATTTTTTTTTTTCTCTTTTGGCCCTGGGCCTTTCTTATTCTGAGCAGGTAATGGGTGGGGATGCAGAACTGGAGAATGTCAAAGGACCTCAGTTGGTCTCTATAGAAAAGGTGAGGAAGAGACAATGGGAGGTAGAGGCCAGTGATGATGGCTGAGGAATGGGGATTGGGGGGGCAGTTAAATAGCTATAAGACAGCTAGAAAGGAGTGGGGTTTTAGCAAAAGGGAGATAAGAGGGTGTTAGGAATTCAAAGTGTGAGTGATACAAAGTCTCACTCTGCCTCCTGTGAAGAAACCTGTGGTATATTAGAAATCCTCTTAGCCTAGACAAGGTGGCTGGGAAACTAGTTGATTAATTTAAAATGTATGTGGTCATTGTAGGGATTAAAACTGTTTCATATATGAGTTTTATTTGAAATCGAAAGTATATACTTTGAGGTAGGGCCGAAGCCTATTAAAGTCAGTTTGAGTCAGCTGATAAGGTATCCGCATTATTTTACTTGCATAAACTCTACCCACAATAAGTCAATTTTAATTTTCTGTAAAGTAGAGTGAGTTCTTAGGAGTACCCTGGGAAGTAACTTAAGTACATAATTTAAGTAAAATTATTTTTTATGTTTAATAATTATGTTTTAAATAAGTAATTTAAGTAATAATTATATTTTCACAAAATTTCTGATTTTTAACAGTTGTCTTACCCACCTCGACAGCAATATTTAAAGCAGTATGCAAGTATTCCAAAGCACTCAACCTTGTTTTTTCTTTTCTTTTTTTTTTTTTTTTCTGAGACAGAGTCTCACTCTGTTGCCCGGGCTAGAGTGCCGTGGCATCAGCCTAGCTCACAGCAACCTCACACTCCTGGGCTCAAGCGATCCTCCTGCCTCAGCCTCCCAAGTAGCTGGGACTACAGGCATGTGCCACCATGCCTGGCTAATTTTATATATCTATATCTGTATCTATATCTATATCTGTCTATCTATCTATCTATTTATATATGCTTTTAGTTGTCCAGCTCATTTCTTTCTACTTTTAGTAGAGACAGGGTCTCACTCTTGCTCAGGCTGGTCTCGAACTCCTGACCTCGAGTGATCCTCCCACCTCGGCCTCCCAGAGTGCTAGGATTACAGGCGTGAGCCACCGTGCCTGGCCGGTTTTTCTTTTTTGAATACAACCAACAGTTCCTTTTCTTTTCACACTCCTCATTTCATTGGTTTATGTAATAATGAATTATGTAGAAGAGCATCCTCTCTGAAATTGTTCAGCATGCCATAGTTATCATAGAATTTGATGGAAAGAATGAAGAGCATCAAGGTTGATTCAATGCTTCTTGGAGTCTAACTTGTGTTTCTTTTGGAAGGAATTGACTTCAAGTCCACCCTGTATAATTGGAGTTACACAAATCTCCACTTCTTATAACATAGTGGATTGAATAAGGCTTTGAAAGTATAGCATATCTAGGGTTTTTTTTTTTTTTTTTTGAGACAAAGTCTTACTCTGTTGCCCAGGCTAGAGTGCCGTGGTGCCAGCCTAGCTCACAGCAACCTCAAACTCCTGGGCTCAAGCAATCCTACTGTCTCAGCCTCCCCAGTAGCTGGGACTACAGGCATGCGCCACCACACTTGGCTAATTTTTTCTATATATTTTTAGTTGTTCAGCTAATTTCTTTCTGTTATTTTTTTTTTTTTTAGTGGAGACAGGGTCTCACTCTTGCTCAGGCTGGTCTTGAACTCCTGAACTCAAACGATCCTCACACCTTGGCCTCCTAGAGTGCTAGGATTACAGGCATGAGCCACCATGCCCAGCCCATGTCTAGGTTTTATACTCGACATCCAGCTTTCAAATATCTCAGGGCCAAGTTTTGCAAAACATAAATTACCATTACTTTCCATACTGCCACCAGAAGAGAGGTGATGGTTATAAAACTATTTTCTCCTATGCTTTACCTTGAAGCACAGTTGTTTTTTCCATGTTGCACTTTGATCTTTGTGTAAACTGCAAGTCTTTCTCATATTTCCTGTAAATGATTTTTGAAATGACTTATCTTTTATCATATCAGTTTTGAGGGGGGCAGTATGGAACAGTGGATGGAGTAGGCTTTAATAGTTATGCAGACCTAAATTTGAACTCCTGGAATTACAGCCCTGACCTCGGGCAATGTGATTAAGCTTTGTTATTCTTATCTTCAAAATAGGTATTAATGTAACCCATATTGTAGAGTTGTGAGAATTAAATGACAAAATATATGTAAAAGAGCTAGCACAGTGCCTGGTACATAGTAGGTGTTCCATCAATGCCAACTATTATTTGTAACTACCGTCTTCCTTGGTTTTCACTCCATGCTGGCGATGATGTTATCAGTTTTCTACAGATGTTAGGTATTACTAACTGAGTAACTCACTATTCTTTGAAAATTATATCAGCCTCGTGCCTAGCAATGGTATGGGACAAGGAGAATAAAAGATAATATCGAAGACATGAACCCAGCCTCTACTTCTGACTTATTCAGTGGTTTGCAAAACATATTGATGACCTGGTTTATAAGTACCAGTGAAGCCATGCCTTACTTCCATCTTTATATGATTTATATTTTTGTTTTGATTTTTTTGCTTTGTGTGGTTTAAGTGCCTCCTCCTTTCAATAGAGTCCATTTGAAAAGATAGTTTATTTTAAAGGAAAGCGCTTGGGTTGTATAAAGGGCCTGCAGTACATCAAACACATCTCCAAGGCTAGTGTAGAGAGCTCCTCATAGGCATTAAATAAAGCTTTAAACGGGCTGCATTACTGGGCTCACTCAGCATGTTCTCTACAGCCAGTTTCAATTTCACTAAAAGGAAAGAATTGGTAATTAATTATCTAGGCCATGTAATGAGTTTCCATTACTTGGAATTCAATAAAGCTCTTTCATTGTGACCAGGCTGATCAATAGCACTGAAGGGTTAATATAAACCATAGATACAGCTGGGATAATAGAATGGCTATAGGAAATTAGGTTGGGTCCCTGAAGCACTCTTTCTTCTCTCTAGGGAATGGAAGCTGTGCAGTAGCTCCTTTTTTCAGAACACTCTGTGAGGCATTGCAAAATGAGTAGGCTATTGTGTTACTGCGCAAGCTAATGGAAATTACCTTTGCAAAATCCATACACACTTGGAGCTGGAATGACTTTGGAGATCATGATGCCTTGTAGAGGGCCATTTTTTTTTGTACTAAGTGACGTCATCTTTATCTTCAACACCAAACTCTCCATCTTCTAACTACCACAGCTTATTAAATAAAGGGCATAACTGACAAAAAAAAAAAAAAAAAAAAAGCAGCCAATCTTTGGAGTAGCAAGAGGCTTATATAATTGCCTATAGGGAAAAAACGTGAAGGACTGAAGGAATGGTGCAAAGAGGAATTGATTTTCTGTGGAATTTTAATCTGGAACTAAGGAGAGAATGTGTTTGACTAGGGGTTAAAACTGATCAGCCCTACAGAGATACGGAGAGTGTACCTTTGAGGAAGGGTTAGGATAATGATCAAATCAGATTTATGAGGACAAGAGTCTCCTGTAAGAGGAAGACCACACATTCCAACATTCCCAGAGAAGCCAGGGGACATAGCTGGTGCTTTGAGGGCTTGCTTGTTTTAGTGGCAATCTGGTGTTTTCCTAGAGGAACTCTATTTTCTAAGGATAACTTCTGTGTCTTTGTTCTTGTATCCAAAGGATCCTCAGTAGAACCCTGATCCAATTCCTGCATTTCCTAAGTGAAGAGACCAATTCTTGGGAATATCACAAAAGACTGATGGCCAATTTGCCAGGGTGAGATTGTGGTTTCCAAAGAGGACAGCAACAATATCTCCTATTCAACATGCTTTCCTTCTTCACTAAGAGGTGGAGTGCATTTCTCCTCCCCCTTGAATTTGGGCAGGCTCTGAATGCTTTGGCCAATAGAGTAAAGCACAAGTAATGCTGTGCCAATTCTGGGCATAGCTCTTAACTGTCCAGGCAGCTACTGCTTCCTCCCTTTTAGAAGCCAGAATCATGAAAGAAGCATGTCTTCCTTGAGACCACAGAAGCACCAGGCATGTGGAGAGTTCCTGGATGATGAGATGCCACATGGAAGGACAGAGAGAAACACACACGTACACACACGCGCGCACACACACACACACACACACACAGAGAGAGAGAGAGAGAGAGAGAGAGAGAGAGAGAGAGAGAGAAACACTGAAGCATCAGTCACATTAGTAATAAGCCATCTTGGAAGTGAATCCTTTAACTTCATTCATTCCAGTTTATTACAGACACATGGATTAAAGATGAAGCTCTTGGCCAACACTTTCCAAATCCCTGACCTATAAAATCATGAGGTCCTACTGGAATACTGCAGTTATTTCAAACCACTAAGCTTTGGGTTAGCTCGTTATACAGCAATCAATAATTGAAACACGAGGTCACCTGGCTTTCAGATGAGTTTTCTGTGCACGATATCTCAATTTTACTGGAATAAAACAGTATTATTAGCAACATATCCAAACAGTGTTCAAGGTAACATTTTCTTTAGTAAATAGAAAAGCATGTGAATGTCACCTTAGAGTCACAGGGAACATTTCCAACAAAGACTTAAATTGTGTGACAGATGAAATTTCATTAATATTCATGGCAACACCATGGAGGAAAGTATCATTGCATCCTCGTATGGCTAGAGAACATGAGAAGTTTAGAAACAATCTCAAGATTCTACTATGTGTCAGTGATGCCAAATTTAAGATTTTCTCATTGATGGTTACTCATTGTTTGGGTTCCAGCTAGCTGGAGATGCTTATATTTGCATTATGGGAGTGGTCTTTGATGCCAATTCTATAAGATTGGTAATTTGTCAGATTTTATATACTTTTGTATATTGACTTATTTATGGTCGATATTCTACTGGTCAAAAAGAACCAATTTACAATTGTTCCATATCCATATCAATACTTGTTATTGTCTGTCTTTCTTAAGATAGCCATCCTACTGGGTGTGAAGTGGTATCTTGTGGTTTTTATGTCTTTCCTTAATGATTAATGATGTTGATTATCTTTGCATGTGTTTATTGACCACATATATATCTTCTTTGAAGAAATGTCTATTTAAATCTTTTCCCCATTTTTAAATTAGGCTATTTGTCTTTTTATTGTTAGATTGCAAGAGTTTTTTGTATATTCTATATATAAGACCCTTATCAAATATATTATTTGCAAATATTTTCTCCTGCAAGACATTGATTCTTAACCAATTTTTGTATCATATTCAGCATTTAAGAATTTGATTAAGCCATGGGCTCTCATCTAGCCAAATGCACACTCCCATGAAATTTTGAATACTTTTTCAGGGATTTCACAAATATCCTTCAGCCCTAAGAAACCACAGAATCTGTGTCTCCCCGCCTCTCCCCTATCCCCATTTTGCTTTTTTCTAGGATCATACAGATACAATTTGACGAAAGGAAATGCATTGCAATGAAAGGAGGGAAATTGATCTTTTGGTGGGTGGTATGAGGATTCCATTTGGTGACAGAATAAGCCTTATATTGGGAAATTGCCTTGAGAGACCAGGCAATTCTCTACAGGGCTAACTATGCTGAATCTTCAGAGAAGAGAGGGAAACCATGAATGAGACAAGCAGAGATCTTTTTCTTCTCTTCCTGGATAGAGTAGGGAGAAGGAAGAGAGAGAACTACAGCCCATTGAGACAGGAGGCTGGAGAATAGAATTCCCAGGGCATATACTGATGAATTGGAAGTAAATGGATATTTTTCTAGGGCTGATCAACAGCACTTGCTTAACTACCTTTGTCATGTCTGCTTCTCAACTGGAGGAAAAAAAGATGAAGTGGAGAAGTGAGAGCTATTTAAATAGACAACTGGAAGCCAGAGGCTGGAGAACATTTAGACGTTTCTATTTTTCTAAAGTCTGTTGCTGGAAAAAAAATCATGAATCTGAACACTAATTTTTTGGACATGTAAAGTTACCATTTAAGCCAAACTCAATGTCTTGTGACAAATTTGCTCCCTTCTGTCTAATATCATTATCTTTGCTTTTAAAGAATAGTCAGAAAAATTGTGCTCATTGTGTCAGAATCTATCAGGAATTTTAAGGCATCATAGAAACTTAGCATTTACATGCTGGAATTTAAGCCTTACTACCTAATTCCCTACTCATCACGCCTGGTAGAAGGTCATTTATGTTTTTCTGAAGGCTCTTAATGATGGGGAAGTCACCACCTCATAATAAGCAATCAGTTAATTTGATCTTGGGGCAGCTCTAATTCTTAGAAAATTTCTTCTTCGCTGAGCTGAAATGAGTCTGTACTGTCATCACTAGTTACGCATCTGGAACCAAAAGTATGAACACTGTAGTACTCTTTATTTAGCACCATCCAAAAGTCAAACACTTCTGTGGCAGGTACTTTATATTAATATTTAATTATGATCACTCCTTACAATTCAGGAAGGCAGGTATAAATAGGTCAGAACTGAGAATTAAATTTATGGTTCAGCGATAATAACTACAAGACTGGGATTTGAACCTTGGTCTCTGTGATACTAAAGTCTCAATGATTTCCACCACACAGCATTGTCTAGGAATGATCTATTTTGTCTTTACCTGAAAGGTTCAAATAATAGAAGTTAGTGCTATTTCTCATGGTGCCTATCCTCTATTCCCTCTTTAGCAAGCAAATAACATTAGATTCTTCTAACCAAAAACATTTATTGAATATTTCTTGTTGCAAAGCTCTGTGCCAGCTGCTCTAAACAACATTATTTTGAGTAGGAACTTGGCTTATTAATGAATTAACTCACATCCTAGTAGCTACAACAGAAAGTAATACTATTAAGGACTATATTAGTGGAAGCACAATGGAGCACTGAGGATGAAAAACCAAGTCCATTGTGTGCCTTGCCTTTGCAATCATTTTGTTAGTTCGTACTTTTTTCTTTTTGCTATCTACAAATCAGGTTCAGTTTTCACTTTCTTGATGTTGCTTTACCGCTGGAAAACAATAACTATCTAGTTGGTAACTTGACAAATGATAGCATCTTTCTTTTTGTTTGTTCCGGTGGACAAGTAGATTTAAATACAGACAAGAAAGCTGGGAAATTACTATTTGGGCTAGACTTGCATCAAAACAGATGCTCTTAAAAATATAGAAATGGAATCAAAGAAGTCTCCATTCCTGATGAATAGAGTCTATAGAGGCAATTTGGCCAATGAGGTCTCATTTTTTAACCACAGATTTTTAAGTTTCAAAATTTAATTTACTTGTGTTGAAAGTTACAGAGTAGGCTCTTGCATAACAGGTGCTGCGTAACTGTATCTGGATGCCTTGAAGATTTCTGCAATGGTCAGGCAGAGAATTTTAAATAAAACTTTCTCTGGATTTCCCATCTCATGATGTATAATGAGGTCCTTATACTAGACAAGGGATATTGCAGATGAGTGCACAGTAGGACCTTTACGGAAAAGAGAGAATACATTGACATTGTATTTTATATATATTCATGCTTTTGAATCCCTTATGGGTATATCCTTAGACTTTTGACTAGAAATGAATTCTTTACTATTTAATGTTTTCCAAAACCCTTTATGTACCTAGTTTATGTCATCCAGTTTCTTTTTATGCCTTGTTATCTCATAGATGCACTGGGGATTGAAAACCAGTATTTTTAATAAAAAGGTCTTATATTGGTGAACAGGGTATTGAGAACTTAGAACCCTCTAATTATGTGGCACAGACAGTGAATGCAGTCTGCCTCTGGGTTTGCTCTGGTTTCCTCTCCCAGATGTGCTGGCACTGAGGGGCCTCGCAGACTCCACTGGAAAGACGTGGGGAAAAAGAATCCCTTACTGGGTGGGCAAGAATGAAAGGGGTAGAAAGAACTAGACATGTGATAAAAATCCCTTGAAATATTTGTTTAAGTATACATTTAAGATTGCTTTGAAAAATTAGGTTCTGGCCTTTAAGAAGAATCTTGGACCTTCAAGATTGTATGAGTCAGGAGGCCTCAGGGATTTTTTTTTTTTTTTTTTTTGAGACAGAGTCTCTGTTGCCTGGGCTAGAGTATGTGACATCAGCCTAGCTCACAGCAATCTCAAACTCCCGGGCTTAAGCAATCCTCCTGCTTCAGCCTCCCGAGTAGCTGGGACTACAGGCATGCACCACCATACCCAGCTAATTTTTTCTATATATTTTTAGTTGTCCAGCTAATATCTTTCTTTTTTTTTTTTTTTTGTTTGTTTTAGTAGAGACAGGGTCTCACTCTTGCTCAGGCTGGTCTCGAACTCCTGAGCTCAATCTGCCCACCTTGGCCTCCCAGAGTGCTGGTATTAGAGGCGTGAGCCAAGAGACCGACCCCAGGGATATTGTTTATAAGTGATAATTTCTTCACTTATTCTCTTTAATTCATTCATTCTGTCAATATTTACCGAGTTCTAGCCACTATTCTGAGGCTGGAGTTCTGTTAATGAACAAGATTGACACAGCTCCGGCTCTCATGGAAATTCTAGAGACTATCAGAATAGTGTGACCTCTTTTCTCACAAAGTAAAAAGTAACTGATTTCAGATAAAAAAAAGATATTTTTATTTAAAAAACATTTCCTTTATGAAACTACCTTCATGCAGTTGTTTTATTTTGGGATTTCAGGATTGAAAGTCTCATGCATTCATGCCATAAGTATTTATGAACTGATATTATTACTAAGCGATGCTTGTGTCTCAGCTAACGTTGTCACGAAGGTCAAGACATACTGGTCTGGTGCTCCCCTCCCCACCGGAGGATGGGACTTTACATACCTATGCTGCGTTTCACTGTGTGCTGATTTTGTACTTTAATCTCTGAGGGCAGAGATTAAATCCCCCTTGACCCCCCAGTAATTTCTGAATTCTGGAGAAAGCCTTCATATAAACTCCAGGTGTTCACAACAATTCGTTGTATCTGTCACATGGAGTGGTATGGGGTTGCAGCTAATAGGAGGGGAAGAATGGAAGCCAGTCTTAGAGTTTATTTATTCAGTTCTCTCGCTTTGTGAGCAAGTTACCTGAACTCCAAGGAGCAGAAAGTACACAGTGATAGAGCCAGACTATCCAGTTCCCAGCTGAGTCAATTTTCTATTTCACCATCCTACACAAGGATATTGTGTATGATAGTTCTTTGGAATGAAAAGTTCCCACCATGATAACGGGCAATGCCTGATATGTAGTAGGTGCTCAATGAATGTTGGCAAAAGAATTAATAGATTCTTAATGAATGAGATAAAGGGTATTTATGACAATTAAGTAAAATTTACAGAATATCATGAAAAGACAATAGATCCAGCTTTGCCAATACTATATTTAATACAAAATCAATATGCATATGGAGTTTGGATTTTTCATTGGCTTTACTAATCTTTACCATGAGTGTCTTATTAGTCATCTGAATCCCTTTCTGCTTCCTGTATCTCTGGAACAGAACAGCAGGGGTTACAGTGAAGCTCCACACAAGCAAGAAATCATTCATCTAACCAAGAGGCAGTTGGCCATGCAAAGGGGCTCCAGTGGAATTCTACATACATTCTTATTTTTATTTATTTATTTATTTTTTTTTAAATTTTATTCCAGGGTATTGTGAGGGTACAAACACTACAGTTACACTTTATGCCTTTGCCTCACCCAAGTGCGGGTTTAAGGCATGCCCTTCCCTCCCCCCCCTTAGTGCTCCCCATGTCCTTTAGTTGTTGATTTGCCCCCCCATCCCCCTAATCCCTAGAGAGTATTTCTGCCATGTGATCAACTTAGTGTTGATCA